>CM021110.1:438240927-438466158 GCA_007115665.2 Sequoiadendron giganteum | reverse complement strand
TTCTATCTAAATTCGTCCTCTAACTTCCTCTTTTTTGTTTACTATGTAACAACGGATACTTATACATTAGCGGGTGGAAGGAAATATGCTTTCAAAAAATGTTTTAAGCATAAAATACTAACAAGATTAGCATTAACTAAGCTCTGTTAAGCCACAAGTGAACTCCAAACATGTGCTCTATGTAATCTCGACGCTCGTGCGTATCTGCATCTCCTAACGCATCGTGGATCACGATCTCCATCATCACCATTCGTTCATTCTTCTCACATGCTTCATCCAATGTTGTATCTTTCGCAGTGGTTGTCTTTAACATCTCTTGGAGTATTAATTCACATTTGTTCTTCCATGTAGCCATTTCTTTGAATTCTCCTTCATCATCATAGAACCTAGTCAATGTTTTCTCGGTGACTTCTATCAATTCTTGCGCATCCTCCTATAATTTCTCCAAGAATCCCTTGTACTTATCCATGATATGATTAGCATTTTCAATCCTTGCATTATTAGGAGTATCCTTTTTCTTTAATTCCTCAAGTTTCTCTTGGATTCTACCATCCACTCTCCTCTGTTCCTTTATTGCATCAACGTATTGTGAATGTTTTCCCCAAAGTTTATTTAACCAAGTGGTTAAAACAACCTGCCTTCTTTTGATTATTGTTGTAAGTGTGTCCATTTTTCCTTGAGAGTATGCACTTTATCCTTCCCAATGGTCCTTCACCTGTGAACTTTCGCCTTGGGTGAGCGTCTTTGTTGGCCCTATTGCAGCACCTACCAAGTCCTTTAGACGTTCATTTTCTCTCAGTACTCTCTCACTATTGGTTTTGTACATTTCTCTCTCTCTGATCAATGCTTGTATTTGGGATTTATTTAATTATTCTATATTTATCCCAATTTCTGCAGTTGCAACTAGATCAACCTCTCCAACCTTCAAAATCGTGACATGTCCAAATGCCTTCTCAGTATCAATGACAACTGACTTCTTGTGAGGGGGATATAAAGCCCAAATCATCAATGTTTCTTCATCTAGATTGTATTTTGATCTTGTATATACTTCTGACACCGTTTCTATGCTGAGCTTGTCTATAGCATTGTTGGCTTTCAGGAAACTATCAAAAACCAATACAGAATTGAGATCTAGCCTTGGGAAAATCATGACACCAGCCTTTTCCAACATTTCTCTCCCTTTCTCAGGGGTCATGCTTGTCATATGTTTCTCCACATCATCCCTCAATTTTTTTAACAACTGCTCCTCATTTCCTGGTGTAACATTGTCAACTAGTCCTTTTATCTCTTTTCCCTTTTTTTTGTATAAAAATGTTTTGAATTCTGAGGTTTTCACAAATTCATCATCTGCTATAAAAGATCTATATTCTTCATGCCTTGTATCCACATCCACAGTTTCATCAATATTTATCTCTCTGGAATAATAGGTGTAATCCCGAGGTCTTGTCCTTGATACCTTTTCGGATGGGCCTTGTGGCCTATTAGCCTCTAATACTTCTTCACTGGAAGACAACAACTGAACATCTAACAATTCTTGATCATGTTTCTCAATTACCATTTCTGCTTCTTCTGCTTCCAAGTTTCTAATTATGTCATCAGATTGATAGGGCACATGTTGATACCCTCCAAAGTTTATCCTCTATTTGGAAGAATGAATATATCCCTCTAGATCAAATTTTTTCCTTACAGTGTAATAACTTATCAAGAATTCAATTGTATCCCTCCTTTGCTAACACAGTAAATCACCAAAACACAACATACTTAGCATAAAAACTTGCTTCCCATAAGAGCTTAAGTTCATGACACTAGAGAAATCCATTTGCCTAACAATCTCTAAGTATGCAATCCTATCTGGAACTATCCTAGGCAAAATAAATGGAGTACCTTCAAAACCATAAACGCTAATCATGGTGGCATTTTCTAAACAATACCAATCCCCCCAGTTGTGGCTGATTGGTCCATTATAATCCTTACGCCTGAGAAACCTCTTTATTTCATCAAACAAGGAATAGTCACAAGGATGATTATAAATTTTTTACAAAGGCTTTACAAAGTATTCTTCAAAATGCACAAAACTAGAATTAGCAAACCTACTGTCCCAAACAATAGTCCATAATTGGATAGGCAATGGATTGCCTTCCTTATCAAATTGCAAAATTCTTAGCTCCTGGGGCCACAATCCTAATTCTTGTCCAAAATATAGCACCAAGTGCATCAACAATGAATAATTCTTGAGGTGCAAGACAAAGTCTCTACTCTTTATTGCCATCAACCCTGCATCAAACTCTTTAAACACATGTGAAGCATAATCAAAAGACCTAGAGTTATGATATTGAACATCCACAACAATCACCATAGGTACAATTGTCATATGCTCTGGGATCTCCATCCCTAATACATGTCCAACTGAAAAATAAGTGCACTTGATGTAGGGTTCGAAGAGATCCACATGAAATGGTGGTCCCTCACTGTCTTCTGTTGGAGCTGGTTTGCCACCATGTCTGATTCTGTGTAAGGGTAATCTCTAGCCCTTATAAATGGTATCCATTCTTCTGAATTCACTCTCAAGCTCCTCAATTATAATCTTTTCACTACACATTCCTTCTAATTTGAAAACCTCACTTATTGCATTCTCAGATACATGTATTATCGGGTTCCCAGATAAGTCACATATGGCCCTACTTTTTGGATTATAATGACCAGCCAATAATTTCACCAATTCGACATCAACAAAAACATTAGGGCACACTAGTTTTCCCAAATTAAGCCTCCACGGGTTACATACTGGCTCAAAGCGATTTCTTCTATGGTAATGGAAACTAAACAATTCGTATCCTCTAATGGGGGTCCAAACATCTCCTATGAACTTACATTTGTCATCCAATTTATCTACTTCCGCCTTAAGCTGTGCAGAACGCCTAGCTTTAGGTCCTGAACCAGGTAGTTGGTCTATGAGATCTTGGTTCAATTTTCTGTCGATGCCCTTTGGTCGTATTTCAGTTTTTTTCTTTTTTCCTTTTGGTTGACTACCCTCCCCATGTTTTCTTCCTTTTATCTTTTTTGAACTAGTGCCTTCCATACTTCAAAATACAATTTTCAGAGGATGAGGAACAAATTGTATTTTGCCTGAAAGTCCAAATTAGACGAACTCTCCAATTGTTTTTCTCATTCCTCTGCTCTCCTTTGCTGCCAATTCTGCGAAAAATGATTTCAATTGAGCTCACCTTGATTTGCAATATCTTTTATGCTTCATGGCACCATTAATTTCCTCACTGAGACAATGAAGCAACTTTTTTGAAATTCTCATTGTCACATCATGTATCATATCGGCAAGACTTTTCAAATCTCTGGCCGATTCGTCTGTTCAATGTTCACACATCCGCTAAGACATCTTGTAGTTCCACTGACATCACAAGTCTCCCCGATAGTATTCCTTTTTTGTTTTTTATATCGCCATGACTTTCACCAAAGCAAGCTATTTCCTAGACTTAACGAATTGGGCCAATGATTCTTCATTTCACTCTGAAGGCTCCTTGTTTCACCGAGATATTCATTTTGTCAACTTAAGTCGCTGAGACCAAGTAATTCTCTTGTCGACAAAATAATATTCGTCGTGACCTCTCATTGATCTCCCCGTTGAGACTTATCTTATCAATACACCTTTTTTTCGATGAGACCACGAACATTGTCTCTTTGACAACTTTGATCTCTATACGCTGAGTTTTGTCGGTATAACACGGGGAGTCTGTAAGACTCCCCGAACTCTCCCGGGCATCATTGTCTCATCGAATGAGTCTTCATTTTGCTTTATCGGCAAGACCAGTGATAGTCTCGGGTCATCTTTTGGAATCTCTCCCTGATGACTATAGTCTGGCCGATACACTTTATTATACCCCAATTAGTAAAAAGCAATTTAGCTCGATATTACCTCACGTTGTCACGCCGATACCTTTTGTCTTGCCAATTGAAAATGTGAACCCATGTTCTCTTAACATATATCCTCATCGGTATGACATTACTGATGTCTTGCCGATAACTGAAAGAGATGTATATTATTATCGGTGAGACCTGCATCAACTTATGCCGATATTTTTCAAATGTTAAAGATTTAATGTCAGATGAATTTTATGGGGCTATATGACAAAATTTAACCCGGACCGTGGTGAAAAATGCTATGTGAGGAAACTTTATGTCTATAATATGGATTTCTTGGGAAACTAATAAGCATGAAGGTTATCAAAATTTTACAGTTCCAACACAGCATAGATTCAATAAAGAACAAAACAAAAGTTAACAAAAGTCTAATCAAAAGACAATTAGAAAACAATAAAAATAATTGAAAAATAATTAAAGGACATATAAAGAGGCATTAGGCCTATAGATAACTAAATCATTAAGACTTTATACTACATCTCAATCCTCTTTTGCATTTTTCTTTTCAATAACAAATTTCACAATCAATCAAGAATTTCACAAATTAAGCTAATAGGGGAAAGAATCCAAAACTTGACCATCTTCTAATAATAATGATAGAATTTATTGATTTAATGCCCAATATTTATAATAATATCTAGCACTAATAGATATGAATTTAAAGTTGTTAGTGTTGATCTTAGAACTCATAATTTATTGAAATACATTACTTAGATCTAAAAAACAACAAATAATGTGATGCCACATTAATAGACTTATGATTAGGATTAGGGTTCAATTAGGATTAGAATTAGGACTAGGTTGGGGTTTAATTAGGGTTAGGCTGGGGTTTTACTTATGATTATAGTTAGGGTTAGGGTTCAATTAGAGTTAGTTTTGAATTAACATTCAATTAGGGTTAGGTTCAAGTAGACTTAGGGTTGAGATTACTATAATTTTAAATTCATGAAAATTATAGATAGGGTTAGAATTAAGGTTAGCTACTAGGGTAAGGGTGAATCTTAAGATTAGGATTAGAATTAGAGTTACAAGTGGAGTTAAAATTATAGTTATAACAACAATTTGTGTCAAGGTCGTAATAAAATTAAAATTATAAGTGAGGTTACAATAAGGGTTAGAATTATGGTTACTTATGGTTAAGGATTGTGTTGGTGTTACAATTGGGGTTAGAGTTATACTTTAAATAGGGTTGGGATTCAATGAGGATTTCATAAAAAATAATTAGGGTTAGGATTCAATAAAAAATTAATTAGGGTTAAGGTTAGGATTATAAATACGGTATAATTAGGGTTATGATACATTAGCATTCAATTAGGGTTAGGATTAGAGTTCAATTAGAATTAGAGTTAGGGTTAGGGTTAATATTATGGTTCATTAAGGGTTAGGATTAGGTTCAAGGTTGAATTAGGGTTACGGTTAGAGTATAATAAGGAAAAAAGTTTAATTAGGATTAAAGTTAGGGTTCAATTAAGGTTAAGGTTCTTTGATAAAGATTGGGGTTTAGGGTTAGGGTTGGGTTTCAAAGAAGGTTAGTATTAAGGCTCATATTAGGGTTTAATTAGGGTTAGCATTCAATAAGGGTTCAATTAGGGTTACGGTTAAGGTAAGGATTTAATTAGAGTTATGATTCAATTATGGTTCTAGATTAGGGTTAGGGTTAAGGTTAGCATATAATTAGGATTAGGATTCAATTAGATTTATGATTTAACTATGGTTCTAAGTTAGGGCTCAAGTTAAGGTTACGATTTAAATAGGGTTAAGGTTAGAATTATAGGCAGAGACTTATGTTTTCGATGAGCTACTTTTGAGCATTAAACCTTTTTGGAACTCACGTCAATAATTTATCCTATGGTCCCTTGGATTTTTTTGATTAAAACTGAATTTCTGGGATTTCTCTGAATTTTTGATTGGCTGGGATATTTTTTGCCCGTGGTTTTTTTTTTTTCATTTAAATTTGTGGCTGCAGCAAATTAGAAATGAGGTAGGGGAGATTTGGAATCAATTTCTAATGGTTTTGTTGTGTGAATGTGTCTCTCTTGTGAGGCTCGTGTGAGAAGATGGCATTGTTGTTGCAGGCTCCTTTGAGCCGATGGCATTGTTGAAAACAGGTCATGTGGCTTCTTTCTGCTATCACATTTTGCTATACTATTTTTTGTAGGGATGGCACATGGACTGTAGCTAGTTGTGTGGCATTCTACAAAGAGGTTCACGTGCCTTGTCTATGCTTCCATATTTTGGTTTCATGCATACCAGGGTAGTTGCATTGATAACAAAACAAAAATCTTCATTCTGGTTTAATTTTGCAGAAAGCTCCATCAGGGTTAGTTAGTTCCAAGAACATGATGTCTTCTGAGCTTTTTTAGTGCCTTGCTATCATGGGTGTAACTGGAACGTTTGGTGTTTTTGTGCATTGTGCAGGATGGGATGTCCATTTGTGTAGCTTGGCAGGGCCTGTCTCCATTTTTGCTTTGGAGGATTCATTGATGCCTACTAAAGTTGGCTTATTTACCATAATCTGGATGAGATTTGGATAGCAGGCATCTCGGTTTGTAGCAACTCAAAGACCCTTAGGCTTCAAGGTTGTAGGAGGATTGACTCTAATCCTAGTTCGGTTGAGAATTTGGGTTATTTCCCTACACTTGGTCATTAGACTCATCACACCTTTGTTGTCCTGCATCGTTGCCGCTCCCCCCACTCACCCCCCTCTAACACCCCCGCCCTTTGCATTTTTTTGCAGATCTAAAAGAACCTCCTTTGAGGAAACTACTACTCGAGCCCGCAGTACCCCTTCTTCCCTATGCCACTCCTACCCTACCCCACACAACCTGCTCAATACCTCATTTAAAATTCTTGTCAGTTGTTTTTTATTATTAAAGGCATTATATATTTTTTATTTTAGGTGTTAAATTTATTTCATGTTCACCTTTTAATCTTCAAACCCCTTGCTCGTGTGATTTCTTTATATATTTAGTACTGAAGAGTAATAGAATCTCATTTTCATGTTCCTTCAGAAACTTTTTCATTGAGCAATTGCTTTGTTAATTATAAATTTATAGTCCTGGGACTTGTATGTTTCTTTGGATGAACATCAATGAACCTTATTGAGCATAGAATCTCATCTTCTTGTAAATCATTTATGTTAAAGCTTTGACATTTGTAGGATGTATGGGAAACATGAATAAATGAATTCTAGTTGTGCTTTGTATTAATAATGTTTTGATTTTGTATTTGGTTATCACATTTGAATGAATATTTTCTTGTTTTTCTTTCCTTTCTGTTTGATAGCGAAAACAGAGGACCGGATTATCCTATTATGCATTTCCGTGAGTATAGTTTTAGTGTATTGGCATGTTGATATATGGATGAAGTTATAAGTGGTGTGCTATATGAGGTCACTAAAGATATGGTTCATGTTGCTATCCATTCATTCTTGATTCTGATACATCAATTGTAGATAAATTTTATAGAGAAAAAGAGAAGAAGGAAAAGAAGGAGTGAAAACTCAAAGCAAGGCAGGAGAATATGAAGGTATAGATTTTATTTAAAATTCCTTTCGCCATCCTCATGTACATGACTACATTCTAGAGTTTTTGTAAGAGCTGAAAGTTTTACGTTCAAAAGAGTAGCATGCTTAGATTTAGGGTTTATGAGAACTGATGGTAGTGTTTGGAATACATATGGGTTACTAGGACAAATACAAATAAGTTTATATATGGGCTTTGGCAGGAATGACGATTTGTTTATGCATTTTTCCTCTTGCTTCATTTTATGTGTTTGTCAATGTACATGTATATATGTATCTACATGTCTAGATAGGATGGTATCTCTTCCATCCTTGACCGTTGAGGTACGCTATATATTAGGTGTTGGATGTGGTGTTTCATGCATTTCAATAGTTTATTATGCCTTAGTGGATATGAATTTGTCACTATTGCATTAGAATCGTTCATGCTTATATCTCATCCCACATGATGGAAGCAATGTTATACTTTGGATGTAAGGGGTTTGTGTAGTGTACCAACACTCTGCTGATTCATTTTCACTGTGTTTCATAGGTTTGATTTTTGTTTTGGTTTAATTGTCTTTTTGTGCTTTTGATTTGTTTGCCAATAATGCTAGAAAGGGACTAAAAAGCATATGCATAAAGGAAACTCAAGTAAACTAAGCTACTGACAATAACTCAAGCAATTACTCAATTTAAGAGCCAAAGATGCTTTCTTCATTACATAATAGATCAGATAAAATAGATGGCTTACATAAGATTCTAAAAGATACATCTTATGCCTTAATTTTTACTTACAACCATACAAGCACTATGAATAGTGACTTGCTACAGTACCCGCCCCTAAAGAAATTCACACAACTCGTGAATAACGAACTTCTCCCACCAAAAACTGGCATAGGAGGTCTTCTAGGACAAGGGTGCCCCCTTTAGGAAAGATAGCAGCCACCAAGGAGAGGCGTCTTTTTCTCTTTTGCTGGTTGAAACCCTCAAATAAAAGCGGCTGGCTGTAGCTTACAAAAAGCAACTCCAAAACTTCTCAAAAGCGAACAACTCTTGCGTAAATGCCAATGGAGTCTATGGCTGTCAAGAACACTCAAAAACTAGCTCCAAATAACCTGCAAACAACAACATAGGTCTCCAACTAAAGCACAAAATCTGACCAACGACTTTAAGGTGGTGTTTCACACCATCAAGCAACTCAAGAACGAAGAACAAAGCCCCACCAGGCTCACCCACTGCAAGAAACAAGGAAACCCTAGATTCCTTCCTCCTCCAAGCTTCACTCCCAAGTTTTCAACAAGCTAAATCATTCATGCATGAAGAGGGTTGAATTTCTCCTTCTATTTATAAGTTTTTGCATTAAAAAACACTATTCATAAAAGTGAGCACTATTCACTTAAGTTATTTCTTTTTTCACTTTAGTAATGAATAGAAACTGCAAAATATAAAGTGACCCCTTCCTTTTAAAGACACATGGTCCCTAGGCCGAGGATGGTGAAATAAAAGGTGAGTGTCATTAATTTAAGCACAAGTATCATGCCAAATGCAACAAATCACCCCGCCACCATACTCCAAAGATCAACACTGAGATTTGACAACCAAGTGCCCGTCTAAGAAACCCTCTATCCAAAACCATTAACCTACGAGGGTCAGGAAAATAGGCTAATCCCCAGTTTTGATGCTCGTGAAAAAGGGGACATTACAGTTCGCCCTCCCCGAAATTGCTTGTCCCCAAGCAATCTCTACTGCAAAGAAACCTCAGTCCTCGAAAGGCCCAAAAGAAGAACTATAAAATGTTCCATGCATCATCCACTAACTCTAGAAGCACCAGCATAAATGCCACTGTGCCAAATTTTCCTGGATCCCAACCCCAAAATGGAAGTCTACCATGTCTAATAACCTCTGACTTCCCCTGCACAGATCTGCTCACAACTTCACCATGCTGACAAATGGTGAAGCAACCCGTCAAAACCCATCCAACTGCAGTGCCAAACTTGTCACCATCTAGATCCTCTATACAACCTGAACTTACATCTAGCTGTCATGAAGAGACAAGAATATCTAGAAACATCCGCAACACATCTCTCTACAGTGTCTCCAAAATGCCCATGGAAGTGATAACCAATCAAACCATCATGTTTGCTGCCACCATAATCACCCTGTAACCATGTATCCAAAAGAAATCCCTATGGTATTAAAGTAGCAAACCCTATCAGATACATATCAACACGATGGATAACTAACTGTTGTCCTTGCAAGTAATCCCCTGAGCTAGAGACGACTATGGATTCTTTGAAGAGCACTCAATTTTCCCTTCAAGAGTCTTAGTCATTGGATGTGAAGTTTACCATGGTATTGAGTTTGGCACAGTCTTCACTCTCTTCTGATATAGTTCAGGTTTCCATGGTAGCAGTGGGTGATGAACATATGTCCATGGATTGTGGTTGTGAGCAGATTGAGGATGTGGTTACTACATCCATCATGATCTCAGGTGCAGTTGATACAAATGGGATGAGTGTATTGGTTGAGAGTTGTAGAGAGCCATGTGTTGCAAAACAAATCATCGATAGCTCTTGTGACATGGCAGTTGACTCACCAAAACGTTATGTGTCAACTCACGACACTACTTCATCCACTTCACATGAGATATGCAGAGCAACATCTAGTTGGGAGATTGGTTCTTACGTCGATTTGTTTCCCTCCCCTGGAAGCAAATCTGTCCCTTCATTCCATACAATTGATTATGATTGGCAGCTTGATGAACCAATTCTAGAGTACAATTCAATGTATTGTTCCAAGGACTCAGTGTTGGATGATTTAGATGCGCATGGAGTGATCGCATAGTTTGTGGATAATCCCTTATCTGAGTTTGATGGTAGTTCGATCTATGATAATCCACTCTTCGAGCTGGAAGTCAATCATACTCCTAATACTAGTTCGGGGTTGAGCAATAATCGTAGTGTTTGGGACAGTCCTAATGCATCGAGATTCCAAACAGGGCTCACAGAGGAGTTTAATAGTGTGCACCAGGTGAGGAATGCTTGTAGTTTGGACTTTGATCCACCTGTACATGACTTGTATTCGATGCACAATCCTTGTGCACAGGGTGTTTTCCTTGGTGCAGTTAAGGGGAGTGACTCCTTAGTATGTCTAGAGTTACCATCTTCAGAAGATGGGACTAGAGGCTGCAAGTACTTGACTCAGTTGTTTGCAAGGGATTACTTGCAGGGACAATAGTCAATTATCCATCGTGGTGATATGTATCCGACAGGGTTTGCTACTTTAATACCACAGGGATTTCATACGAATACATGGTTATAGGGTGATTATGGTGTCAGCAGATATGATGGTTTGACTTGTTGTCACTTCCATGGGTATTTTGGAGAGACTGTAGAGAGATGTGTTGTGGATGTTTCCAGATATTTTTGTCTCTTCATGAAAAAGGGATGTGAGTTTAGATTGTACAGAGATCCAGATGGTGATAGGACTGGCATTGCAGTTGGATGGGTTCTGACAGGTTGCTTCGCCAATTGTCAGCATGGTGATGTTGTGATCAGATTTGCGCGGAGGAATTCAAAGGTTATCAGACATGGTAGACTTTCGTTCTAGTGTTGGGATCCAGGGATATTTGGCACAACTACATTTATGTTGGTGATTCCGCAGTTAGTCAGTGATGCATGGGACATTTCACAGTTCTTCTTTTCGACCTTCCGAGGAGTGAGGTTTCTTTACAGTAGAGATTGCTTGGGGACAAGCAATTTCAGGGAGGGCGGACTATAATGTCTCATTTTTCACAAGCATCAGAGTTGGGGGATTAGCCTATTTTCCTGACCCTCGTAGACTAATAGTTCTGGATAGAGGGTTTATTGGATGGGCACTTGGTCGTCAAATCTCAGTGTTGATCTCTAGAGTATGGTGGCGGGGTGAATTGTTGCGTTTGGCATGATACTTGTGCTTAAATTAATGACACTCACCTTTTATTTCACCATCCTCGGCCTAGGGACCATGTGTCTTTAAAAGGAAGGGGTCACTTTATATTTTGCAGTTACTATTCATTACTAAAGTGAAAAAATAAATAACTTAAGTGAATAGTGCTCACTTTTATGAATAGTGTTTTTTAATGGAAAAACTTATAAATAGAAGGAGAAATTCAACCCTCTTCATGCATGAATCATTTAGCTTGTTGAAAAATTGGGAGTGAAGCTTGGAGGAGGAAGGACGCTAGGGTTTCCTTGTAAACTTTGTGTCCAATGACTGTGACTCTTGAAGGGCCAATTAAGTGCTCTTCAAAGAATCCATAGTCGTCTCTAGCTCGGGGGATTACTTGCAGGGACAACAGTCAGTTATCCATTGTGTTGATATGTATCTGATAGGGTTTTCTACTTTAATACCACATGGATTTCTTTTGGATACATGGTTACAGGGTGATTATGGTGTCAGCAAACATGATGGTTTGATTGGTTATCACTTCGATGGGCGTTTTGGAGAGACTGCAGAGAGATGTGTTGCAGATGTTTCTAGATATTCTTGTCTCTTCATGAAAGTTGGATGTAAGTTTAGGTTGTATAGGGATCCAGATGGTGACAAGTTTGGCACTGCAGTTGGATGGGTTCCGATGGGTTGCTTCACCATTTGTCCACATGGTGAAGTTGTGAATAGATCTGCGCAGGGGAAGTCGGAGGTTATTAGACATGGTAGATTTCCATTATGGGGTTGGGATCCAGGAATATTTGGCACAGTGGAATTTATGCTAGTGCTTCCGGAGTTAGTGGGTGATGCATGGAAAATTTTATAGTTCTTCTTTTGGGCCTTCCGAGGACTGAGGTTTCTTTGCAGTAGAGATTGCTTGGGGATAAGCAATTTAGGGGAGGGCGGACTATAATGTCCCCTTTTTCATGAGCATCAAAACTAGGGATTAGCCTATTTTCCTAACCCTTGTAGGCTAATAGTTCTGGATAGAGGGTTTCTTGGATGGCCACTTGGTCGTCAAATCTCAATGTTGATCTCTAGAGTATGGTGGCGGGGTGAATTGTTGCGTTTGGCATGATACTTGTGCTTAAATTAATGACACTCACCTTTTATTTCACCATCCTCGGCCTAGGGACCATGTGTCTTTAAAAGGAAGGGGTCACTTTATAATTTGCAGTTACTATTCATTACTAAAGTGAAAAAAGAAATAACTTAAGTGAATAGTCCTCACTTTTATTAATAGTGTTTTTTAATGCAAAAACTTATTTATCAGCATGGTGAAGTTGTGAACAGATCTGCACAGGGGAAGTCAAAGGTTATCAGACATTCTTGTAAATAGTTACTATTCATTACTAAAGTGAAAAAAGAAATAACTTAAGTGAATAGTGCTCACTTTTATGAATAGTGTTTTTTAATACAAAAACTTATTTGTCAGCATGGTGAAGTTGTGAACAGATCTGCGTAGAGGAAGTCAAAGGTTATCACTTCCATGGGTGTTTTGGAGAGACTGTAGAGAGATGTGTTGCAGATGTTTCTAGATATTCTTGTCTCTTCATGACAGCTAGATGTAAGTTCAGGTTGTATAGGGATCCAGATGGTGAAAATTTTGGCACTACAGTTGGATGGGTTCCAACGGGTTGCTTCACCATTTGTCAGCATGGTGAAGTTGTGAATAGATCTATGTAGGGGAAGTTAAAGGTTATCAGACACGGTAGACTTCCATTATGGGGTTGGGATCCAGGAATATTTGGTGCAGTGGCGTTTATGCTGGTGCTTTCGGAGTTAGTGGGTGATGCATGGAACATTTTACAGTTCTTCTTTTGGGCCTTCCGAGGACTGAGGTTTCTTTGCAGTAGAGATTGCTTGGGGACAAGCAATTTCGGGGAGGGCGGACTGTAATGTCCCCTTTTTCACGAGCATCAGAACTGGGGATTAGCCTATTTTCCTGACCCTTGTAGGCTAATAGTTCCGGATAGAGGGTTTCTTGGATGGGCACTTGGTCGTCAAATCTCAGTGTTGATCTCTGGAGTATGGTGGTAGGGTGAATTGCTGCATTTGGCTTCATACTTGTGCTTAAATTAATGACACTCACCTTTTATTTCACCATCCTCAGCCTAGGGACCATGTGTCTTTAAAAGGAAGGGGTCACTTTATATTTTGCAGTTACTATTCATTACTAAAGTGAAAAAAGAAATAACTTAAGTGAATAGTGCTCACTTTTATGAATAGTGTTTTTTAATGCAAAAACTTATTTGTTAGCATGGTGAAGTTGTGAACACATCTGCGCAAGGGAAGTCAGAGGTTATCAGACATTCTTGTAAATAGTTACTATTCATTACTAAAGTGAGAAAAGAAATAACTTAAGTGAATAGTGCTCACTTTTATGAATAGTGTTTTTTAATGCAAAAACTTATTTGTCAACATGGTGAAGTTGTGAACAGATCTGCGTAGGGGAAGTCAAAGGTTATCACTTCCATGGGCCTTTTCGAGAGACTGTAGAGAGATGTATTGTGGATGTTTCTAGATATTCTTGTCTCTTCATGACAGCTAGATGTAAGTTCAGGTTGTATAGGGATCCAGATGGTGACAAGTTTGGCACTGCAGTTGGATGGGTTCCAACGGGTTGCTTCACCATTTGTCAGCATGGTGAAGTTGTGAACAGATCTGCGCAGGGGAAGTCAGAGGTTAGCAGACATGGTAGACTTCCATTATGGGGTTGGGATCTAGGAATATTTGGCGCAGTGGCATTTATGCTGGTGCTTCCGGAGTTAGTGGGTGATGCATGGAACATTTTACAGTTCTTCTTTGGGGCCTTCCAAGGACTGAGGTTTCTTCGCAGTAGAGATTGCTTGGGGACAAGCAATTTTGAGGAGGGTGGACTGTAATGTCCCATTTTTCACGAGCATCAGAACTGGGGATTAGCCTATTTTCCTGACCCTCATAGGCTAATAGTTTTGGATAGAGGGTTTCTTGGACGGGCACTTGGTTTTCAAATCTCAGTTTTGATCTCTGGAGTATGGTGGCGGGGTGAATTGTTGCATTTGGCATGATACTTGTGCTTAAATTAATGACACTCACCTTTTATTTGACCATCCTCAGCCTAGGGACCATGTGTCTTTAAAACGAAGGGGTCACTTTATATTTTGTAGTTACTATTCATTACTAAAGTGATAAAAGAAATAACTTAAGTGAATAGTGCTCACTTTTATGAATAGTGTTTTTAAGTGAATAGTGCTCATTGTAGTGTACCGACACTCTGCTGATTCATTTTCACTGAATTTGTAGGCCTAAATTTTTTTTCAGTTTAATTTCTTCCTTCTTGTTTATGAATTTGTTTGCCAATAATGCTAAATGGTACTAAAAACAACATATGCATAAGGGAAAGTTTAATAAACCAAGCTATTGAAACAACCTTGAGTCATTACTCAATTCAGTTGCCAAATATGTCTTCTTCATACAATAAATAAGTTGCATACAACCAATAACTTACAACTTATTTAAAACTAAATAAATCTTATACTAGACTTTAACTTACAACCATGTAACTCTGTGAATAGTGAATTGCTACAGTACCTGCCCCTAAAGAAATGCTGATTGCTCTTGAATGACGAACTTCTCCCACCAAAAATTAGCATGGGATGTCTTCTAAGATAAGGGCACCTCCTTTAGGAAAGATAGCAGCCTCTAAGAAAAAGGCGTCTTTTTTCCTTTTGTTGGTTGAAACCCTTAATAAAACGCAGTTGGCTGTAGCTTACAAAAAATATTCCCAAAATGTCTCAAAACCGAACAGCTCACATGAAAACAATAATGGAGACTATGGCAGTCCAAACCCCTTTGGAAATGGCTCAAATGAACTGTGAACAACAACTTGTGTCTCCAAAAGAAGCCAACAAAAACTGATTAGCAACTTTAAGGTGGTGTTTCACACCCTCAAGCAGCTCCGAACGAAGAACCAAGCCCCACTAGGCTCACCCACTGCAAGAAATCAGGAAACCCTAGCCTCCTTCTTCCTTCAAAGCAACACTTCCAAGTTTCTTCAAGTTGAAATCATTCATCCATGAAGAGGGTCAAAATTCTCCTTCTATTTATAAGTTTTTGCATTAAAAAACACTATTCATAAAAGTGAGCACTATTCACTTAAGTTATTTCTTTTTTCACTTTATGAATGAATAGTAACTGCAAAATATAAAGTGACCCCTTCATTTTAAAGACACATGATCCCTAGGCCGAGGATGGTGAAATAAAAGGTGAGTATCATTAATTTAAGCACAAGTATCATGCCAAACGCAACAATTCACCTCGCCACCATACTCCAGAGATTTGACGACCAACTGCACATCCAAGAAACCCTCTATCCAAAACTATTAGCCTACGAGGGTTCAGGAAAAATAGGCTAATCCCCAATTCTGATGCTCGTGAAAAAGGGGACATTACAATCCGCCCTCCCTGAAATTGCTTATCCCCAAGCAATCTCTACTGCAAAGAAACCTCAGTCCTCGGAAGGCCCAAAAGAAGAACTGTAAAATGTTCCATGCATCACCCACTAACTCCAGAAGCACCAGCATAAACACCACTGTGCCAAATATTCCTGGATCCCAACCCCAGAATGGAATTCTACCATGTCTGATAACCTCTGACTTGCCCTGCGCAGATCTATTCACAACTTCACCATGCTAACAAATGGTGAAGCAACCCATCGGAACCCATCCAACTGCCGTGCCAAACTTTTCACCATCTAGATCCCTATACAACCTGAACTTACATCCAGCTGCCATGAAGAGACAAGAATATCTAGAAACATCCGCAACACATCTCTCTATAGTCTCTCCAAAATGCCCATGGAAGTGATAACCAATCAAACCATCATGTTTGCTGACACCATAATCACCCTGTAACCATGTATCCAAAAGAAATCCCTATGGTATTAAAGTAGCAAACCCTATTAGATATATATCAACACGATGGATAACTGACTGTTGTCCCTGCAAGTAATCCCCCACAAACAACTGAGTCAAGTACTTGCAATTGCTAATCCCATCTTCTGAAGATGGTAACTCTCCACCCCATAACAAATGGCATAAACCTTGAGCCACTCCATACCGATGCATCAACAAGTCCTCGCGGTGTGGATCAAAAGAGAAGTGATGAGAACTCCACACTATGTAGTTGCGATAAAACACTCCCACCTCGGTCAATGGCTCATCACTAGCAATACTGGAATCAGGAGATAGCTCCAATGATGGTACCACTCACCTTGATGATAAAAAGAAGAATGCAAACAAGTCTATGGATAAGGTGAATAGTGAATTAAAAATTTATATGGACCCATTTCTATCTCATTCTACAAATTTAATTATTGATCCTTTTGGTACTTCTCCTAAGGTCTCAACATATGTACATATGGTTGCATTTACTCATAGTCCTCCCCCTCAACCTACAACTAGCTTTCTAGATGTGATTTTTAGCTCACATGATTTACACATGAATAATAAATCATCTCCTCTATATATTCCTACTTGTGTGAATGGAAAAATTGTGAAAGGAGTCCTTGTAGACCCTACAAGTCATGTGAATGTTATTATGGAAGTGACTCTGGGTATGTGTAGGATCATGATGGGCAAAAAATTTGTCATATGTAAGTGATATGATGGCCCATGTGGCTGATGACTTTTTTTTACCCAAAATTGATCAAACAAAAAGGGTTTTTAAATGAGATTATTAACTTTCCACCAAATAAAATTATGCTTTACTTTGAATTTAATAAATAATTATTATTCATTTTCTATTTGAATTACGACTAATGTCTATATTGATAGGTTGATTGAAAAACATCTATAGCTTTCAAATGGTATCACATTTTTTGAATCCAAAACATGCATCACATTCTATGCTTCACATACTATAGGATTAAAAATAAATAAAAAATAATGAAGTTCTAACCAAGTTAAGGTGGTTAGACATACTAGTTTTTATATTTTTTTGGAAGTTGTAAAAAAAAATTCAATATTAATTATTTACTTGGAAAAAAATTTGAAAAAAATATGCACCACATTGGGACATGAATCCTTGACATATATCTATCATCTTATTAAAAATATTATCATTTTATTGTGGTTAGGGGGGTTAGACATACACCTACTTCTTATTTTTTCCTTGAAATTTAAGTACTACTCCATTGAAATTTCATATTTTCACCAAATAGATTTTTTTAAAAATAAACCTAGTAGTTTAGAAACTAAATTCAATTTTCCACATATTCTATTCTTACATATTTTTGAAATAGTATAGATAAATTATTCAAATTTTTGCGTCAAGTTACCTAACTCTAATTTTCTGAATTTTCATCACCACTTAAGAGCCTATTTTTTCAATGATGATCCTGCACATACCCCTCTCTTATTTAATTCTTTACAGAAGGATGAATATGAGAAGACAAAGAAAAATATATGTACCCACGATGATCTCTCTCTTGATCCTTATGGCTTTATAACTCTTTCCATCCTAGTAGGATCTAGGGCTATGAATACCACCTTTGATGTCATTCAAGAATCTAACTTGTTCAAATTAAAGCTAGGCATTCCATGGCTAGCTTCTTTGAATAGAGTCACTTCTATTATTCATGAATGTATAATTTTCTCTCATGAGGGTGTTGTGCATGTCATTCATGACACTCGATATCAACAATTGGTATCGTGTTGGGTGTATACACTAGATCATTTTAGGCCCTCCTCGATCAGTCTTCTTCCTCAAAGAATGGATTTTCTTTACAAAAATTATAATAAGTATAAGACTTGAGGAAAGGTGCAACCAAAAATTATTTACCCTATAGCACAACAACAGGACGCCTCTTCCTCCCAAAAGGGCAAGGGGAAGCTAGTCCATGCTCAAGGAACTTCTTCTTCTCCCTCTATAGTTTCACCCACCTTTGCCTCTCGCTCTGTTGCAAAACCTTTGACTTCTACCCCTATGTGTTTCTTGGGGAGTCCAATGGTTCCTACTTGGCAGAACGATAAGTGTTAGGTGTCTAACCTTCTTGTCTCACCCACAAAAACTCAGCCCATCTTTTATGGTAAAGGGAAGGGTCCCTGAGGAGTCACCTATGTGTCTTGACCTCCAAAACCTCCTACAATACCTCTGCTATTATTGCATCTAATCTTGTTCCTATCCAGAAGTCACTCCCTCCATCCAAAATGACTATGATAGATACCTCGATGACTGAATAGGAGACTCATGTTGTTCCTCAAGCTACATCCTCAAGCTCTTAGAGCTGAAGAAACCACCTTGTGCATGAGCATAAGAATTGGAGGAAGGCTCTAGGAACTGAGAAGGCCACCTTACAGAAGGAGGAAGGGGAGCCAACAACTCCTATTTCAGCATCCTCTATTCTGTCCCCCTCTTTTTTCCCTTCTGGTTTAGTTCCCTCTACCTCGATCTTATTTTCAGCTCCCCCATGAGCATAGATGATCCTCACCCTAGGAGGGTGAAAGTATTTATTTCTCCTTTAGTTGAGCCTCCTCTTTTGATGTCCCTTTCAGAGATCCCACCTTTCTTCAAAATAGTGGACATGTTAAATACCTCAGTGGAGTCTACTATGGTTTTCTCCTCTTCCTCCTCACCTTCTGCTTCATTTGTGTGGATATCACATTCTCCAATGAAGAAAAATTTGGAGGATAAGCCCACTCTACATTGTGTTATGTCATCCTAGTTATAGAGGAAACCCTGACGTTCCCAGAGTTTGTCACTATCCCTAAGTCTTTTAGTGAGGTTTACAATGGATCTCAAGTGCCTCCTTCATCACCCACTCTTTGACACATGGCACTCCCATTGAGTGTATATTCAACTATGTAGACAATTTCCTGGCTCCTTTGGAAATATTTACAAAATAACTAACATTTATGTCATAGGAATTGAGTGAAGAAGACCTCGAGAGGCCCTCTTCCTTGGATCTTGTCCTAAGAGATTTGGTGCTATCCCACCCTTGTAGGATTTTCTGAATTATCCTTACAATGATTTGAATTGGGAGAATGATGACCTCTCAGTTGATTAAGATTCAAAGGGCACCTCTTATTTATGTATAAATTAGATTTGTGTATGTACTATGTTTCCCCCATGCTTGTTTTATGTGTTCCTAGAGGACCCTTTTCACCCTCGTAGGTGCTTGGATACAAGAGTGTTTTTATGTCGTAAACTTCTTCTATTTGTCACATCATTAATCTCTTTGTTGTGTCTTGAATTTCGATAATTGAAGATGATTAATGCAAACTATTTGGGGAATTTAGGCCTCCCTTATGTGCCCCAATTTTATTTTTACATGCCTTTCTTCACATGATCTTATATAGTAGGGTGTTGATGAAATTCCATTTATATATTATTATATCTATCTATTTATATCTATGAGAAGCTTTGACCTTGAAATATTAGAACGCACTATCTCTTGATGTATGTTTTTATGTTTATGTTGTACTTTTATCTTCCTCTTTCCTTCACTTGCTTTGTGATATTGTGGTTCTTATGTGTTGTCCCTCATGTGTGTGACAACATTACCATGGTTACATATCATCATATTCCTTGGGCCATAACATCACTTTCATTCTTCATTTTCTCTCCTTAGGATGTCACATGCCTTAAAGTTTCAACATGCAGGTCATCCTAAGAGGGGCTATCATATTGTTTTGATTTTCAAAAGGTGTATTCGGTGGTAGATGAATCTCTCTTTGAAAATCCTTTATTTTTTTCAAAAATTGCATTCTTGAACATGGTCCCCTTGTAGAATATTTCTTTAATCATAGATTCATAAGCTAAAATCTAAAAAAATTCCTTTGAGAAGGGATTTTTTTTTGGTGAAGAAGTCTAAAGATTTACCCTTGCAATGGAGTATTCTTTCTTTCAAATTCCTTGATGAAAGGAATATTTCATAAGGATTCCTTGATGCTAGAATTATAGGTGAAAAAATTTAAATCTTTTCAAAAAAATTATCACTTTTTAAGCTAAGTATCCCTTAAGTGTACCCCTTTTATTTTAAAGGGTTCTTGAGTGACCTCTTTGAAAGCTTCTTCTTCAATTATTGACTATTTGCATGATTGTTTGTTTGTTTTCCTGTGTGTATTTTTAATACCGAACATGTTTTTTCTATGGATTAACATGTAGCTTTGTAGGGGCACCTATGAAGCTATTTTTCAATTGACCTTGTAGGATTGAGCACCTATAATGCCCCATAAGACTATGTGTAGCCTCTCACATTTGGCCTCCTTCTGGATCAAGCACCTAGGAGCTCCTCCTTTGCAATTCCAAGGACCTATAAAGCACTTTCATCCAGCGAGATATATTTGTTTAACTCTATAGGACCAAATACCTACATATACTTTTATCAACCCTTCCATATGTCTATGGACCTACGGTGCATTTTTTCAACTCTCCTTGGAGCTGAGTACCTATGGAGCCTTCTTCTCTTCCTATTCTTTCAGGTGGGTCATATTGCAATCTACTTCTTTGATGGTTCAGGTATATTTTATTTAAACTCTTTTGATATACTTTACCTCACATTTGTTAGCATATTATGCTCACTAAAGTGGGGGAAAATGTAATGAAGTGAATTTTCACCCCTTACCTTAGAAAAATTAAACCACACGATGCTTTTCCACCTCATCTTTCTACTTTCCACCCACTTGACGACTATCTGTAGTGTATGTGGGGTAGTTTTTGTTGAGGATGCTAGCATGGTGTGTGGAAATTTATGAGGTGCGCTACCATCTTGATAGGATTCCTCTCTTTGGAATCTATGGAGGTGTTACACTTCTCCATGAGCGATGAAGTGTAATGCCCCTACACCCTTGACTAACCTCAAATAGCTCTTTTGGGATCTTTTTCAAGTTAAAAATACTATATCATTGATTCAATTAATCGTCTACAATTCATTCGATCTTCTACACACTCGTTTCACACTTCTTCATAGATTTTGAGCATTTTCATAGCTTTCTCCATTGTTGAAGCTCCAAGTCGATACTTTATTGGTTTCTCCTTATGTTTTTGTGAAAATGTTAGCATCTAAAATCTTGTGAGATCACTTGTCCCTTCATGTTCTCAAGGGTATCTTTTTGGGAAGGTTATATCCATTTAATTCAACACTTCCTTTTAATACTTTCTTTATCACATTTTCTCTATTGTGGCTATTCTGGCTATCCATGGAGGTGGGAACACTGAAATGGGGGTTTGACTATGACAAGCCCCAAAATATCCCCAAAATTTTCCCCATTTTTTTTTGTGTAGGTACTTTATCTATGTGGAGCTTGCAAAAGGCTAGACAAACCACGAGTTGTAGTTTTATCACCCTTGACCATTATTTTGTATTTAATCAATCTACCCTTTAGTTAAAGTATTCTTCTTGTTATCTTAGTATTTTATCTCTTCTATGTTTTATATCATTGCATAAAACTATACTTATCAGGTAGCTAGTGAGTTCCTAGTTATGTTTTGACTTTACTTCATACTCCCTCTCTATATAGATGCTAGCACCTGATTGAGACATCAACACACTATGTTGTTGTCCATATTTTGCACTAGAGTATTTTGGTAGAGAGCTACATAGATCACATTCAAGACTCAAGAATTGGATCACCTATCTTCTTAAACCCTCGGGTTGATAAAAGGACAATGACAAATCAATTTTCCCTCCTAAACCACTAAAAATGAAGAGGGGAAAGAGGCAAAAGATGTGCTCTTACACTTCTAGGGTTTTGCACCCAAGAGGAAAGAGGTCTTTCCTTCACACCTTTTCACTTTAGGGTTCATTAAAGGGGGATTTATCAGCTTAATGTGATGTGTGTGAGATGCCTTAATTTTAGAAAACTATAAATGCAATGATTAATGAATTCTAAACTATTGGAATGCAAAGTGGTGGAAAACACAATGTTGTATGCAAGCATATACAAAATGACCTAAGAATGTACATTAAACTAAATAGAAATGAAGGAGATAGAATGTGTAAACCTAGAATTTGAAGAATGATTTGATGGAGTTCTAGAATGTTGATGAAAATGTTAAAGAGTCTGAAAGGGACACTTGTTCCAATCTAGGCGACATAGTCCCAAATTCCCGAAAACTGGTCTGGAGCTCGTTTCTGCCAAATGGGTGTCTTAAAATGTAAAAATAATAGAAAGGCCTATCCAGTGGGACTAGGTCACCATTGTTGGTGACTTATTCCAATTTAGGATTTTTGGAATTTTTGAAGGGGAAATGGAAGCCCTTGGTTTGCACCTTGGTTCTTCAAAGTTTTCCTCTTCTGAAACTCTGATATTCAAACCTAAAAGTGAATTTTGGTGGATTTTTGGACTTTGCATGCAAGGAGAGGTATTCAATAAGTCTTCAAAGTCTTCAATGATATTCAAAGTACCTTAATCTGCAAGCACACAAGGAAAGGAAGAGAAAATGTTGATTGTTAGGGATTAGGGGTTTGCCTTGGTCAAACCCCTTTTAGGTAACTAAAGCAAAATGAATAGAAACAATATAATGAAACATGAAATAATGGATTAATGGAGTGAGTTACCTTGCCATGATGAGATATCTTGTGTTGTTGCAATAATCAACCCTTGAATGCTTCGGAAAATATGTCTTGTTGACATGGAAGGATCAAAGACTAGCTTTCTTGTGAAGGAGAGATGAGAGATTGAGAAGAAATGAGTATCTAATATGACAAATTAGGGTTTTTAGGATTATTTATAGAATTTGTTCCCTAATTTTCTCAAAATAACACCATATAGGCTAACCTTAGGGTTTTAGAGATGAAAATCCTGAAATAAATTAGGTTAAATTTGAATTTTATGCCACATGGGACTAGGTCGCCCAATGTGGCGACCTAGGGCACCTAGGAAAATTTCATTGTTTGTCAAGGATTAAAGTGTCATTATTATTGCTTGTCAGGATTGTCTCATAAAACACACTAAGATAGGACTTATATGTGTATTAAGGGGTCATTATAGCATAAGAAAGGGTTAATTAAGTGATGACAAGCTTAATAAGTGTGAAAATGTTTTGGAACACCTTACAACACTTTACAAGACTTTGGCACAAGGCTTTGAAAGGGGTAAACAAAGGTTGAAAATGGTCCAAATGAGTGAAAAGTGTCAAAGGCTACACTTTTTGGTGACACATTTAGCCCCCACTTTAGTGAGAGTATGAACTTGCTTCAAACTCACACTAAAGTAGCCAAATGGAGACGGTGAAGAATGACAAAGAAGAAGAACAGGAAAGATGAAGGAGATGGTCAAGCCCCCAAGGATTTAAGGTTCTAAGTCAACTTGACATCAATGCAAGAGACATTCAAGGGTAAATGAATTATAGAAAAATGAGATACATGATAATACAATTAAAATAACTTGAAGAAAGAGAAAGGTGAAAATATGTGCTCACTTTGGGGCCATAGAACATCAAGTCGTTTAAGGGGTGAGTTGTCCCAAATAAGGTGAGAAACATACACATAGTTGGTATGTAATCAAACACATAAATGTGGCTACGGATAATGTTGTACTGCTAGTTGGGCTTCCCACTTAACCATACCAAAGTGAACCACCAAAAATATAACATTGACCTGGGGAAAGAGGATTCTCTTTACTAGGCTCCTGGGGTTTTTCAACCTAGGAGCACTTGGTGTGTAAGAATGACTCTCTTTCCACTTGGTGGTTATATGGTTTTTGGTGATTGCATTCAAAGGAAAGGTTGATTGATGAAGGTTATGATGTGTTTTTATTGTGTGGCTGAATGAAACTAATGCTAACTAAGAAATGTAAATGAAAAAAATATGAACTAAATGCAAACCAAGCAATGACCTAAATGTACACAAAAAAAAAGGAAAATAGAAAGTTTAGAACTTGTACACCTAGGAATGGAAACTTGCAGATGAAAGGCCCTCGAATATTCTAGAAATTATTTGAAATCATCAAAGGGACACTTATGCTAAGTTGGGTGACCTAGTCCTCCTGATAGGAAATTTTGCCAGACTGGGTTTTAGGGAAAAGGGTACCCAAAAATGCAAAAACCCTTTTTCAGGCTTAGCATAGGGGTAAGGTAACCAATAGTGGTGACCTAGTCCTCTTGATGCTTTCTGAAGATTCAGGGTGTGATTTTGTGGGTCCCAGTTGGTACTTTCCTCCCCTGTAGCAGTGTGTGTCTGGAACTCCCGAAAATGACCTATAACTTGTCCTTTTTCTCCTTCCAAGGTTTAATGCCTTTATGTGACTTGAGTAGAATGTTTGTACTTTCTCCAGCACTTTATACCTCACCAAATCTAAGTACAAACCTACAAACACATGCAAAGACCAAGAGAATGTTGGGGTTAGGGAATAGGGGTTTGCCTAAGTCAACCCCATTTGATGGTAACTAAACCCAAATGAGAAATAAATCAAAGGAGAGATGCTTGAATGATAAACAATGTAAATGCTCACCAAATCTTTCATTTTTGAGGTTTTCAACATGCAAGAATAACTCGAATGGAGGTTGCTTGTAATGCCCTTGTGCTTGATTTCTTGCTTGGGAAGCTTGAGTGCAAGAGTACTTGTGAAGAGATGTAAAAAATGAGCTTGGGAGAGAGAAAAATGAGGGTGAAAACCCTTACTTATACATGCTAAACCCTAGTTTTCCCAAAAATGCAACATGATAGGCCGACACTAGGGTTTTGGGGGAAAATTCTCCTTAGGTTTTTGTCTTGAATTTGAAATTTATTCCAAGAGGGACTAGGTTGCCCAAGGTGATGACCTAGAATTTCAAGTGGTGGTAAGGAATTAAATGATTATTAATGATTTTTATTATGTTTTCCTCCTAAAAGACACTTAAGTTGGGACTAAAAGTACATAAAGGGGACAAATTAGCATAAGAGAAGGGTTAAATTAGTGGTGATAAGCCTAGGAAGATGTAAAATTTCCTTACAACACTTTACAACACCTTGGCACAAGGCTTGGGAAGGGATTAAATTGTGTTGTTTAGGTGAATTGTGTTGAAAGGGTCTTAGAAAAGTGAGGAAATGTGTTAAAAAACTTCACAATACCTTAGTAAAACACCGTTAGATTTTTGTTGAATTGCAAGCTTTTAAGACTTAATCAAGGGAAAACAAAGACAAAATCCAAGGGAAAAGGCCAAAATGACTGAAAAAGTGCCAAATACTACACTTTTTGGTGACACACAAAGCTATACCTCTTGATAAGTTTGATAAGGTGCCATGTAGGAAAGTTATATTTGAAATGATTTTTTTCAAAGGGATTTTTCTTTGTTCATGCGATGTCTCGACTTAAGGAACATTATGCATAGTTTCATCAAGAGAGGAAAAGTGAAAATGCACTCATATTATATCCAAGAGAGACAAGGGCTCATATTGTATGCAAAAGAGGAAAAATGCAAATGTCTCAACTTGAGAAACATTGTCGTAATTTTTTCAAGAGATAAAATAGCAAGAAAAATAAAATCACACAATGAAATGTGAGTGGTGATGTATACCCCACTTTAAAGGAATTGTAGAACACCATATTGTGAGATATTGCTATAAAGTAGAAGAAGAGAAGAGGAGGACATGAGAGCTTCTTCAGAAAGCCCCATGTTGATTCATGTGTTTCCGAGAAGCTACATCATGAAAGAGGAATATATGTCACATGTGAGTCAACTTAAGACATGTCATCCACATCCCAAGCTTGCTATTATATGTTCATGAAATATTAATGACAAGTCGAAAGAGACAAATGAAAAAATGACATACAAGGGAAAAGGCTTCTATCGCCAAAAAATGTATACCTTGGCACTTTTTCACTCATTTAGGCCTTTTCCACTAGATTTTGCCTTGTTTTACCTTGATTTAGTCTTGTAAGCTTGTAATTCAACAATAATCTAATGGTGTTTTACTAAGGTGTTGTGAATTTTTGTAACACATTTCCTCACTTTTCTAAGACCCTTTCAACATAATTCACCTAAACAACATCTTCTTATACCTTTCTAAGCCTTATGAAAAAGTGTTGTAAATGTATTTTCACACTTGTCTAGTCTTATCACCCATAAATTAACCCTTTTCAATGCTAATTTTGTCCCCTTAATGTACTTTTAGGCTCGATTAAAGTGTTTTTTGGGAGACAAAGGTAATAAACATTGTTAATCATCATTAAATTCTCAACCACCACTTGCAGAAATTTTCCCCTAAAACCCTAAGGTCGGCCTATCATAAGTCATTTTTAGGAAAATTAGGGTTTTGCATGTACAAATAAGGGTTTTCGTCCTCATTTTTCTCTCTTCTTGGCTCAGTTTTTAACCTTCACTCATCTTGAAAAGAGCTATTGCATCCAAGTCTTCCAAAGCAAGCAAACAAGCATTAGGGTTTCACAAGAAACATCCATTGGAGCTTCTCATGCATGTTGTAGATGTCTTCAAAAAGGGATTTGGTAAGTGTTTACATTGCTTTATCATTCAATCATCTTTCTTTCCTTTGTTTCTCATTTAAATTTTATTATCATCAAAGGGGTTTTACTAAGGTAAACCCCTATTCTCTTACCCTAATCCTTGTCTCTTCTTTGCAAGTGTTTTTGTAGGTGCTTTTTGTATACAGGTTTGAAGTGCTTGGAAGGTGTTCTTAACCCATTAACTTCATTCAAGTCAACAAAGTATTAGTTGAAGTTTGGTGACCCCTTTCAGCCCATTTTTGGTAGAATCTAAACCAGGCACCTATTGGGATATGGAGTGCAGACCGAATGCCCTAATCTCCACTTTAAGATTCCCAAAAACCCAAAAGAGGACTAGGTCACTCGTAATGGCGACCTAGTCCCTCTAAGCTTCTTTTTCAAGGATTTTACATTTTTGAGTACCCATTTGATTGAAACCCACTCCTAAGCCATTTCCCTTTTCTCACATTAGAGTCCCTCATGTGGAGGACCTTAAAAAGACTCTTGTTGATATATCCATATCGAAACTTATTCAATTTTCACCTATAGTCAAATTTCTATTTCATGAAATGACACAAATACAGATGGATGAGATTGAATGTTACATCAAATCGAACAATATCAAACCTCCCTCTTGTCCCATGCAAGTACCCATATCTGACATCATATTCTCTAAACATGAATTTCCCTCACTTGAGGTTCAAACCAAGAATGATCCCTCGACTTTCAAGGTGATCATTAATAAAACTCTAGTCAAGCATAATCTCATAGACAATGGATCATAAACTAATCTTTGTAGCATTGACCTCCTAAAAACACTTGGCATGGAAAAAACTCTCATTCAAACCTAAGGATTGTCATATTTGTGGATTTGATAATGTTAATAGGCAACCACTAGGGATGATCATATTACCTATTAAGGTTGGACCTGTAGTTTTTCCTACTTTTATCCATATCATGCAAGGACCTCTTCTATACCATCTTATCTTGGGGAGACCTTGGATTCATGTTGAAAGGAGTCCCATCTAGCCTTCACCACACATTGAAATTTGAGCACAACAACAAGGTATATACGTTTGATGCAAAAGAACAAAGCTATGAATCAACTAATCACAACCTTCCCAACTCCCATAATCCTTCCCTTTCTAGATCCAAATTTATACATGTTTATGCTAATCCTTCACCCACAAAAAGACTCTTTCATGATCATTGGGGGTCATTAGATTCTACACCTCCTTGCAATCCAAATTCCAAAATCTCACCCTCTTGGTCCAAAGAGTCATATACACACAGTTCCTTTTTAGAAACAAGTTCTCACAATGATTGGGGTCTTATGCCTCCCTTTAAAGGAGAGTATGAAACTTCATGATCTACACCAAAACCACCTTGCATCTTCTATGCTGAAATTGGTTCTACATCAACACCATTATCCCATGGTGGTGATGGGGGATATACTTCTCTCATCTCTCATGGAGGAGAAACAAATAACACTCAAAAGGATTTGTGTTCTTATACAACAACCAATCCTTGTCCAAATAACTCAATCCCTTCATCTAACTTGCAAGACTGCTATGGTATTGGCCACCATCTCCTTCCTACACATGGATGAAATAAATGCATCACGCCAAATGACATATCATCCTATTTCAAGAAATATTTAGGGTTACCTCCCTCCTCTCCCTTTCCTTCAAACCATAAACTTCAACCATCTCATGGAGCTTGGTTCTCTCCCTTCTATGGGGGCACCAAATTCCTCTCCCTAATCCATAACTTCATCCCTTTGGCTCACATTTTCCTTGCACTAAGTGGGGGTAAGGGGTTTGTTATCCTTGTCCTCGTATGTCACTTGTCGTTACATATTTTCACTAGACGTTAACATCTCATGAACATACAAGAGAAATCTTGAGATATGGATGAAATGTCTTAAGGTTAAATCACATGTGACATACTATCCTTTCCATGATGTAGCCTCGCTCAGAAGCATCTCACTTTCAACATGGGGGTTTTGACCTAGCATATTACTTTCCTCTTAGTGGCCTGATGCGACACACTACATCCCCTAAGTTTTGAATCTTCTATTCTTTGATCTATCCTCTCTTGGAGATATTACACATAATTTTCCCTAAGTTAAATGCCTCACATGAACTAAACAAGTCTCCTTTGAACATACCTTTTGCATTTCACATGTTGCACTTTTCACATTTGTGTATGCATGGCCACCTTATATAACACAAATTGCATGACTGTGGTGCCAGCTTGAACTTTTTCATGGGTTCCAAGCATCCAAGGCTTTTCTTTTCTCATGAATCGCACCCCTATCCTTTGTGGCACCTTATCAAATTTATCGGGAGGTATAAGTTTGGTATGGCTGACTAGGAAGCCCAACTAGTGGCATGAATTTCTCTATAGCCACCCTTTTGTGTGCGAGTGCATACCAACCATGTGTGTGTATCTCACCAGCTTTTGGCATTCTCACCTAGTGGACAATCGAAAGTATCATCGGCCCGGCGTGAGTACATCTCCTTTTCTCTCTAACAAACAACCTAGATCTGATCCACAACTAGCTGGGCAAACGGTCAAAGCTTGATCTGACTCCTTTTATTTCTCTTCACCTTTTGGCATCACTCCTTGTGTCATCTTCTATACTTATTTTTAGTTTTCCATAGGATCTTCATCCTAGGGGCTTAATCATCCCTCTTGATCATAGTCATCTCACCCTACTAGCATTAGTGTATTAGATCCTGCTCAACATGCATGATTTAGCTACTTTAGTATGAGTTCAAAGTAAGTTCATACTCTCACTAAAGTGGGGGCTAAATGTGTCACCAAAAAGTGTATACCTTTGAAAATTTTCACTCATTTTGGCCTTTTCAACTAGATTTTGGCTTTGTTTACCTTGATTTAGCCTTGTAATTTTACAATTCATTAATAACCTTATAGTGTTTTACTAAGGTTTTGTGAAGTGTTGTAATGTATTTCATCACTTTTCTAAGACCCTTTTAGCATAATTCACATAAATAATACATTCTTACACATTCCTAAGCCCCAAGACAAAGTGTTGTAAACTATTGTGTTTAATTTTAACACTTATCTAGGCTTATCACCCCTAGTTAACTCTTTTCAATGCTAATTTTGTCCCCTTAATATACTTTTAGGCCCGATTAAAGTGTGTTTCGGGAGGAAAATCTAATAAACATTATTAATCATCATTAATTTCTCGACCACCACTTGAAATTGCCCAAGTGGACTAGGTCCCCACTTTGGGCGACCTAGTCCCTTTTGGCATAAATTTCAAAATTAAAACATAAATCTTGTAGGAATACTCCCCCAAAGCCCTAAGGTTGGCCTATGATGAGTCATTTTTGGGAAAATTAGGGTTTAGCATGTATAAATAAGGGTTTTCATCCTCATTTTTCTCTTTTTTTTGGCTCATTTTTCACCTTCATTCATCTTGACAAGAACTCTTGCATCCAAGTCTTCCAAAGCAAGAAAACAAGCATTAGGGTTTCACAAGCAACCTCCATTGGAGCTACTCTTGCATGTTGCAGACATCTTCAACAAATTATTTGGTACGTGTTTACATTTCTTTATCATTCAATCATCTTTCCTTCCTTTTTTTCTCATTTAGATTTTATTATCAAAATGGAGTTTGAATAAGGAAAACCCCTAATCTCTAACCATAACCCTTGTCTCTTCTTTGCATGTGTGACTTTCAGGTTTTTTATGTAGGTTTGTGAAGAAGAAAGGTGCTAGGAAGGTGTCCTCAACTCATCCAAGGCATTCAAATCAACATTGTCCTAGTTCAAGCTTTGAGACCTTTTTCAGCCCGTTTTCAGCTGAACCTGAACTAGACACCTATCAGGAACTAAAGTGCAAACCAAAGGCTCCAACATCCACTTCTAGATTCTCAAAAGCTCAAAAGTGGACTAGGTTGCCAAAAATTGTGACCTAGTCCCTTTGAGGTTACCTCTTGTGGATTTTTTTGGATTTGGATACCCTTTTGGAAGAAACCTATTTCAACAAGTTTTCTAGGGAAGAGAACTAGGTCACCCAACTTGGCAGGAATGTCCCTGAGAAGATTTCAAACATTTTCCAAAAGATTCTAGGGCCTTTCATCTGCAACTTCCAATACCGAGGTACATGAGTTCTGTTATTTCCAGTTTCCTTCCTGTTTGCAAGCATTTACCTCATTTTAGCATAGGTTATTTACTTTACATTGTTATGTTAACATTTATTTAGTTAGTTTATTAGTATTTCATTTCCAGCATTCAACCACACTACACGCATGTTCACAAACTCATCCAATCCCCCTTCCTTTGAATGCAATCACCAAAAACCCATATCACAAGGTGGAAGAGTCCCATTCCTAAACCAAGTGCTCTTAGGGTGAAAAATCCTAGGAGCCTAGTAAAGGGAATTCTCTTTCCTTTGTGAGCATAAGTTTTTGGTGGTTCATTTTGGTGAACCCAACTATCCTACACTTGTTAATCTTTTATTCTTGTATTTCATCTTAGGAAAAATCTTGCATTGCATTACGCATTTGCATTTTTGCATCCTAGGGTTTATGATATATTGTATTAGTGAAAAAATCATGTTAGCTTGCATTTTTGCAAATATATTTTCACTAAAATATCTAAAATTCTGCATTTTCAACTTAGAAATACATCATACTTGACCTGAAACACCTCAAAACCAATCAAAACACTCAGAAAATTGCACAAAAACCCTAACTGGGACTAGTTCACCATTCTAGGTGCCCTAGTCCTTATTCAAATTTTTAATTGCCTGTTACAACATCAAAAACCTTATTTATGTGCTTCCCAAACCTCCTAGTACCATATACAATAATTTTGGAAAGTTCTGAGAACATAGGTATTCAGATTCTCACTCAAAATCATAATCTTAGGGTAGTCATTTTTGATATACCTTCATTATTACCTCTGCAAAATGATTACATTTCTAAAAATGTGCATAATCTTCATTAAAGTACTTTTCATTTTTTCTTATACACTATTTACATTCACAAAACTATGTGTAATTCTGCTAAAATTACTTTTATTTCTTTCATATCCATTGTTTACATTCTTCAAACTTAGCATATATTGGATATACATGTTCTATATTTTCACATCTACATTGTTCATATTTTTGAAACACTACATGACATGGTTACAAATTCTTTTTATTTTTGTTCAAACAATTTTAGTGTCTTATATATCTAGCTATGCTTAGAAACCTTCCTTACCACCTCCCTATGAGAGTGTTTTAGTGATAGAGAAAAAAACCTTGGACATTCCGAACAATCATATTAGTTCTTCCCCTAATCTCTCTCCTCTTGGTGATTCAAATGTTTTGGTGACCGAAGAACCAATTAGTGAGAGTTTTGAGAACCCTCATTTTTTCTCTCCTTTTACCTCTATTAACAAACAAGATAAAACTACCATAAGGAATCATGACAATAACTTTTTTCCTTCTTCTAGTATCTCTCCTAGGTTTGAAGATGATGCTTTGTTAGTAGAAGTTACAGTTGGTGAACATCATGAGTATCTTAGTTGTCCCACTCCCCCTATGGAACCCCTTAGTAAACACAAAAATTCTACCATTCATCATTCTCCTACTTGTGGTGGATTCCATTTAGAAGAATAAACCTTTGAATGTGAACAAAATTCGGTTTTTAATTCTTCTAAAAACTCTCCTCCTAGGGAGAATATCATGGTGCAAGAATGGGTGACCCTTGACACCTATCTTTCAAACACCAAACCTTCCCTAGGAGAGGATAATAAAGTGACATTACAATGCACTTCACCATCACATCATGCACATAAAGACAATATTCTTGAGATTATGACCACACAAGTGGGATATCCTTTAATTAACGAGCCTCCTAATTCTCCTCCCATTAGTCAATCCCATAAAAAAATTAGAGCTATCTTGAAATCCATGATGCACTCTACTCATACCAATGTTTCATAGCCACTAAGTTGTAACTTAGCGACTCAAAAACCTAGGGGTTCCCACTCCACTCAGCCATTTTCATTGTCTCACCTTAGAGTCCCTCATGTTGAGGACCTTAACAAGGATCCTATTGATATATCTGTATGGGAACTTATTCAACTTTCCTCTACAGTAAGATTTCTATTTCATGAAATGACACAAATACAAAAGTAGGAAATTGAATCTTACATAAAATCAAACAATCTCAAACCCCCCTCTCATCCCACGAAAGTAACCTAATCTGAGATCAAATTCTCTAAGTTACATGAATTTCCCTCACTTAAGGGTCAAACCGAGAATGATCCCTTGATGATGAAATTAATCACCAATGAAACTCTAGTCAGGCCTACTCTCATAGATAATGGATCATAAATTAATCTTTGTAGCATTGACCTCCTAAACAAACTTGGCATGGACAAAAATATCATTCAACCTAATGATGTTCATATTCATGGCTTTGATAATGTTAATTGACAACCACTCAGGATGATCACATTACCTATCAAGGTCAGATCTGTAGTGTTTCCTACTCCTATCCATATCATGCAAGGACCTCTTCTATACCATCTTATCCTAGGGAGACCTTGGATTCAATTTATGAAAGGAGTCCCATCTACCCTTCACCACAGATTGAAATTCAAATACAATCACAAGAGATACATGGTGTTTGTAGAAGCACAAATTTATGAATCAACTGATCACAACGTTCCCAACTCCCATAATCCTTTCCTTTCTAGATCCAAATTTATACAAGTTGATGATAATCCTTCAACCACAACAAAACTCTTTCATGATCATTGGGGGTCCTAAGATTCTCCACCTCCTTCCAATTCAAATTCCAAAATCTCACCCTCTTGGGCCAAAGAGTCAAATATACAAAATTCCTTTTCAGAAACAAGTTCTCATAACAATTGGGGTTTGATACCTCCCTTTAAAGGAGAGTATGAAACCTCACGACTTACACAAAAATCACCTTATGTCTTCTATTCTTAACTTGGTTCTACATCAACACCATTACCTGATGGTGGTGATCGGGGATATACCTCTCCCATCCCTCATGGAGGAGAAACACATAAACACTCAAAAGGATTTTTGTTCTTATACAAAAACCAATCCTTCTCCAAACAACCCAATCCCTTCATCTAACTTACAATAATTTTATGGTATTTTCCATCGTCTCCTTCCTACACATGGATGCAATAAATGCATGACACCAAATGACATATCATCTTTTGTCAAGAAATATTTAGGGTTACCTCCCTCCTCTCCCTTTCCTTAAAACCATAAACTTCAACCATCTCATGGAGCTTCGTGCTCTCTTGTCTATGGGAGAACCAAATTCCTCTCCCTAATTCATATCTTCATCCCTTTGGCTCACATTTTCCTTTCACTAAGTGGGGGAAAGGGGTTCATTAGCCTTGTCCTCTTATTCCACCTATCATTACATCTTTTGACTAGATTTTAACATTTCATGGACATACAAGAGAAAGCTTGAGATGTGGATGACATGTCTTAAGGTTAACTCGCATGTGACATACTAACATTTCCATGACGCAACCTTGCTTGGAAGCATCTCACTTGACATAGGGGTTTTGACCTAGCATATTACATTCCTCTTAGTGGCCTGATGCGACACACTACATCCCCTAAGTTGTGAATCTTCTATCCTTGGATCTGTCCTCTCTTGGAGACATTAATGTTCCCTAAGTCAAAGACTTTATATGAACTAAAAAGGACTCCTTTGAACATAACTTTTGCATTTCACGTGTTGCACTTTTTGCATTTGTGCATACATGGCTACCTTGCATAACACCACTTGCATGATTGTGGTGCCATCTTGCTCTTGTTCATGGGTTCCAAGTATCCAAGGCTTTTCTTGTCTCATGAATCATACCCCTATCCTTTGTGGAACCTTATCATAGTTATCAAGAGGTATAACTTTGGTATGGTTGAGCGAGAAGCCCAACTAGCAGCACGAGTTTCCCCATAGCCACCCTTCTGTGTGTGAGTGCATACCAACTATGTGTATGTATGTCACCAAAGTTTGGAATTCTTACTCGACGGACAACCCAAAGTCTTGTCGGTCGAAAGTGAGTACATCTCCTTTTCTATCGGACAAACAACCTAGATTTCATCCACAAGTAGCAAGACAAATGATCAAAGCTTGATCTAACTCCTTTTCTCTCTCTTCACCTTTTCACATCACCCCTTGTGTGATCTTCTATACTTATGTTTAGTTTTCCATGGGATCTTGATCCTAGGGGCTTAATCATCCCTCTTTATCATAGTCACCTCACCTTACTAGCAAGAGTGCATTATATCTTGTTCGACATGAATCATTCAACTACTTTAGTGTGAAATTGAAGTAATTTAATACTCTAACTAACGTGGGGGCTAAATTTGACACCAAAAAGTGTATACCTTGGAAACATTTCACTCATTTTGGCATTTTCCACTAGATTTTGGCCTTATTTACCTTGATTCACCCTTGTAAGCTTGCAATTCATCAATAATTTCATGGTGTTTTACTAAGGTGTTGTGAAGTGTTGTAACACATTTCCTCACTTTTCTAAGACCCTTTCAACATAATTGACCTAAATAATACATTATTACACCTTCCTAAGCCTTAAGACAGACTGTTGTGTTGCATTTTCACACTTATCTAGTCTTATCACCCCTAATTATCTTTTCAATGCTAATTTTTTCCCCTTAGTGTACTTTTAGGCCCGATTAATATGTGTTTCAGGAGGAAAAGCTAATAAACATTGTTAATCAATATTAATTTCCAAAACACCACTTGAAATTTCCCAAGTGGACTAGGTCACCACTTTGGGCCACCTAGTCCCTTTTGGCATAAATTTCAAAATTAAAACATAAATCTTGTAGGAATTTTCCCCCAAAACCCTATGGTTGGCCTATCATGAGTCATTTTTGAGAAAATAAGGGTTTGCCATGTACAAATAAGGGTTTTCATCCTCATTTTTCATGTTTACTCATCTTGACAAGCACTCTTGCATCCAAGTCTTCCAAAGCAAGCAAACAAGAATTAGGGTTTCACAAGCAACCTGCATTGGAGCTACTCTTCCATGTTGTAGACATCTTCAACAAAGGATTTGGTAAGTGTTTACATTGCTTTATCATTCCATCATCTTTCTTTCCTTTGTTTCTCATTTAGATTTGATTATCAAAATGGTGTTTGACTAAGGTGAACCCCTAATCTCTAACCCTAACCTTTGTCTCTTCTTTGAATGTGTGATTCGCAGGTTTTGTATGAAGTTTTGTAAAGAAGAAACGTGCTAGGAAGGTGTCCTCAACTCATACAAGGCATTCAAATCAACAAAGACCTAGTTCAAGATTAGAGACCTTTTCCCGCTCATTTTAAGACAAACTTGAACCATACACCTATCAGGAACTAGAGTGAAAACCAGAGGCTCCAACATCCACTTCCAAATTCTCAAAAACTCAGAAGTGGACTAGATTTCCAACAATGGTGGCATAGTCCCTCTGAGGTAACCTTTTATGGATTTTTTTGGATTTGGATACCCTTTTGGAAGAAACTTGTTCTCGCAATTTTTCTGGGGAAGAGGACTAGAACGTCCAACTTGGCAAGAATATCCCTAAGAAGATTTTAGACATTTTCTAGAAGATTCTGAGGGGATTCATCCGAAAAGTCCAATACTAAGGTGCACGAGTTTTGTTATTTCCAATTTCCTTTTTGTTTGTAAGCATTTAGGTCATTTACTTGACATTGTTATGTTTACATTTCTTTAGTTAGTTTAGTACAATTTCATTTCCAACATTCAACCACAATACACACACATTCACAACCTTATCCAATCCCCCTTCCTTTGAATGCAGTCACCAAAAACCCATATCACAAGGTGAAAGAGTGTCATTCCTAAACCAAGTGCTCTTAGGGTGAAAAACCCTAGGAGCCTAGTAAAGTGAATCCTCTTTCCCTTGTTAGCATAAGTTTTTGGTGGTTCATTTTGGTGAGCCCGACTATTCTACATTTTGCTAATCTTTTGTTCTTGCATTTCATCTTAGCAATTTTTTTGTATTGCATTAGGCATTTACTTTTTTGCATCCTAGGTTTATCATATATTGCATTAGTGAAAACTTCATGTTAGGTTGCATTTTTGTGTATATATTTTCATTGAAAATATCTAAAATTATGCATTTTGACCATAAAAATACATCATACAACCTGAAACACCTCAAAACCAATCAAAACACTCAAAATTTAAAAAAAAAACCCTAACTAGGACTAGTTCGCCATTTTGGGTGACCTAGTCCATGTTCATATTTTTAACTGCCTGTTACAGCATCAGAAAGCTTATTTATGTTCTTCCTAGTCCTCCTAGTACCATATACTATAAATATAGAAAGTTATGATAACGTAGGTTTTTGGATTTTCACTCAAAATCATCATCTTAAGCTAGTCATTTTTTATATACCTTCATTATTTCCTCTGCAAAATGATTACATTTCTGAAAATGTGCATAATATTCATTAGAGTACTTTTCAATTTTGCTTACACTATTTACATTCACAAAACTATTCATAAATTTGGTAAAATTAATTTTATTTCTTTCATATGCATTGTTTACTTTCTTCAAACTTAGCATAAATTGGATATAAATGTTCTATATTTTTGCATCTACATTGTTTATATTGCTGAAACACTGCACGACATGGTTAAAAATGATTTTTATTTTGTTCAAACAATGTTAGTGTCTTATATATCTAGCTATGCTAAGAAACCTTCCTTACCCCCTCCCTATAAGAATGTTTTAGTGATAGATAATAGAACCTTGGACATTCCAAACAATCATATTATTTCTTCCCCTAATTTCTCTCCTCTTTGTGATTTAGATATTTAGGTGACTGAAGAAAAAATTAATAAGAGTTCTAAGAACCCTCATTTTTTCTCTCCTTTTACCTCTATTAACAAACAAGATAACACTACCATAAGGAATCATGATAATAAAATTTTTCCTTCTTCTAGTATCTCTCCTAGGTGTGAGATGATGCTTTGTCGATAGAAGTTACAGTTGATGAACATCATGAGTATCTTAGTTGTCCCCCTAGGGAACCCATTAGTAAACACAACAATTGCACCATTAGTCATTTTCCTACTTGTGATGGATTCCATTTAGAAGACGAAACCTTTGAATGTGAAGAACATTTGGTTTCTCATTCTTCTAAAAAATCTCCACCTAGAGAGAATATCATGGTGCAGGAATGGGTGACCCTTGAAACCTATCCTAAGTCTCCTCCCATTAGTGAATCCGATTAAAAACTCAGAGCTATCTTGAAATCCATTATGCACTCTACTTATACCAATGTTTTGCAGCCACTAAGTTTTAACTTAGTGACTCAAACACCTAGGGCTCCCACTCCACTTAGCCATTTCCCTTGTCTCACCTTAGAGTCCCTCATGTTAAGGACCTTAAAAAGGCTCTACTGATATATCTGTATGGGAACTTATTCAACTTTCCCCTATAGTCGTATTTCGATTTCACAAAATGGCACAAACTCAAAAGGAGAAAATTGAATCTTACATAAAATTGAACAATCTCAAATCCCCCTCTCATCCCATGCAAGTAACCTAATCTGACATCACATTCTCTAAACATGAATTTCCATCACTTAAGGTTCAAACCAAGAATGATCCCTTGATGATCAAGGTGATCCTTAATGAAACTCTAGTCAGGAATACTCTCATAGACAATGGATCATAAATTAATCTTTGTAGCATTGACCTCCTAAACACACTTGGCATGGAAAAAAATATCATTCAACCTAATGATGTTCATATTCATGGCTTTGATAATGTTAATCGGCAACCACTTAGGATGATCACATTACCTATCAAGGTCAGACCTGTAGTGTTGCCTACTCCTATCCATATCATTCAAGGACCCCTTCTATACCTTCTTATCCTAGGGAGATCCTAGATTCATGCTATGAAAGGAGTCCCATATACCCTTCATCGCACATTCAAATTTGAATACAATCAAAAGATATACACAGTTGACATAGAAGCACAAAGCTATGAATCAAATGATGACAACATTCCCAAATCCCATAATCCTTTCCTTTCTAGATCCAAATTTATAAAAGTTGATGATAATCCTTCACACACAACAAATTCTTTCATGATCATTGGGGGTCCTAAGATTTTACACCTCCTTCCAATCCAAATTCCAAAATATCACCCTCTTGGTCCAAAGAGTCATATACACACAATTCCTTTTCAAAAACAAGTTATCATAACAATTAGGGTCTAATGCCTCCCTTTAAATGTCAGTATGAAACCTCACGACCTACACCAAAACCACCTTACATCTTCTATGCTCAACTTGGTTCTACATTAAAACCATTACCCATTAGTGGTGATGGGGGATATACCTCTCCCATCCCTCATAGAGGAGAAACACATAACATTCAAAAGGATATGTATTATTATACAACAACCAATCCTTCTCCAAACAACCCAATCGCTTCATCTAACTTGCAAAACTATTATAGTATTGGCCAACATCTCCTTCCTACACATGGATGCAATAAACACATGATGCCATATGCAATATCATCCTCTTTCAAGAAATATTTAGGGTTACCTTCCTCCTCTCCCTTTCCTTGAAACCATAAACTTCAACCATCTCATGGTGCTTGGTGCTCTCCCTTCTGTGGAGGCACCTAATTCCTCTCCCTAATCCATACCTTCATCCCTTTGGCTCACCTTTTCCTTGCACTAAGTGGGGTCAAGGGGCTTGTTATCCTTGTCCTCGTATGTCACTTGTCATTACATCTTTGGAGTAGATGTTAACATCTCATGAAAATACAAGAGCAAGCTTGAGATTTGGACGACATGTCTTAAGGTTAACTCGCATGTGACATACTATCCTTTCCATGATGTAACCTCTCTTGAAAACATCTCATTTGGAATAGAGCTTTCCATGTAGGCTCTCATGTCCCTTTCCTTTCTTTTTTTCATTTTTTCCTTTCTCTACTTAAAACAATTTCTCACAAAACGGTGTGTAGCAATTCCTTTAAATTAGGGGCATACACTACCACTATTACTTTTTGCAGTTTCCTTTGTCCTTGGTTCATAGTCCAGCCTTGCCACTTCATACGATGAGTCTCTCAATTTGTGGATGACATTGGGTATAATATCCTTCATGAAAGTGACCTATCCTAGCATATTACATTCCTCTTAGTGGCCTGATGCGACACACTACATCCCTTAAGTTGTGAATCTTCTATCCTTTGATCATTCCTCTCTTGGAGACATTACACGTGCAATGTTCCCTAAGTGAAAGACCTCACACGAACTAAACAAGACTCCTTTGAACATACCTTTTTTATTTTGCATGTTGCACTTTTTGCATTTGTGCATACATGGACACCTTGCATAACACAACTTGCATGATTATGGTGCCATATTGCACTTCTTCATGGGTTATAAGCATCCAAGGCTTTTCTTATCTCATGAACCACACACCTATCCTTTGTGGTACCTTATCAAAGTTATCAGTAGGTATAAGCTCGGTATGGTTGAGCGGGAAGCCCAACTAGCGGCATGAATTTCCCCATAGCCACCCTTTTGTGTGTGAGTGCATAACAACCATGTGTATGTATCTCACCACCTTTTTGCATTCTCAACTAATGGAAAACCAAATGTCTCATCAGTCTAGAGTGAGTACATCTCCTTTTCTCTCAGACAAACAACCTAGATATTATCCACAACTAGCTGGACAAATGGTTGAAGCTTGATCCGACTCCTTTTATCTCTCTTCACCTTTTCACATCACCCCTTGTGTAATCCTCTATACTTATGTTTAGTTTTCCATGGGATCTTGATCCTAGGGGCTTAATCATCCCTCTCGATCATAGTCATCTCACCTTACTAGCATGAGTACATTAGATCCCACTCGACATGCATTACTCAGCTACTTTAGTGTGAGTTTGAAGTAATTTCATACTCTCACTAAAGTCGGGGCTAAATGTGTCATAAAAAATTGTATACCTTGGCATGTTTTCACTCATTTTGGCCTTTTCCACTAGATTTTGGCCTTGTTTACCTTGAGTCAGCCTTGTAAGCTTGTAATTCATCAATAACCTAATGGTGTTTTACTAAGGTGTTGAAACACATTTCCTCACTTTTCTAAGACCCTTTCAACATACTTCACCTAAATAATACATTCTTACACCTTCCTAAGCCTTAATAAAATGTGTTGTAAAGTGTTGTGTTGCATTTTCACACTTATCTAGGCTTATCGCCCCCAATTAAACATTTTCAATGCTAATTTTGTCCCCTTAATGTAATTTAGGCCTGATTAAAGTGTTTTTTGGGAGGAAAATCTAATAAACATTGTTAATCGTCATTAATTTCCTGACCACCACTTGAAATTTCCCAAGTGGACTAGGTTGCCACTTTGGGTGACCTAGTACCTTTTGGTATAAATTTCAAAATTAAAACATAAATCTTGCAAAACGTTTGCCCCAAAACCCTAAGGTCAGCCTATCATGAGTCATTTTTGGGAAAATTAGGGTTTAGCATGTACAAATAAGGGTTTTTATCCTCATTTTTCTCTTTTTTTGTCTTATTTTCACCTTCACTCATCTTGACAAGCACTCTTGCATCCAAGTCTTCCAAAGCAAGCAAACAAGCATTAGGGTTTCGCAAGAAACCTCCATTGGAGCTGCTCTTACATGTTGCAGACATATTGAACAAAGGATTTCGTAAGCGTTTACATCGCTTTATCATTCAATCACATTTCCTTTATTTGTTTCTCATTTAGATTTGATTATCAAAATGGGGTTTGACTAACACAAACCTCTAATCTCTAACCCTAACCCTTGTCTCTTCTTTGCATGTGTGATTTGCAGGTTTTGTATGTAGGTTTGTGAAGAAGAGAAGTGCTAGGAAGGTATCCTCAACTCATCCAAGGCATTCAAATAAACAAATTCCTACTTCAAGCTTGGAGACCCCTTTCAGCTCGTTTTCAGCCGAACTTGAACCAGACACCTTTCGAGAACCATAGTGCAAACCAAAGGCTCCAAAATGCACTTCTAGATTCTCAAAAGCTTAGAAGTGGACTAGGTCACCAAAAATGGTTACCTAGTCCCTTTGAGGTTACCTTTTGGGGATTTTTTGGATTCAGATACCCTTTTGGAAGAAACCTATTCCAATAATTTTTCTGGGGAAGAGGACTAGATCGCCCAACTTGGCAGGAATGTCCCTGGGAAGATTTTAGACATTTTCCAAAATATTTTGGGGGAATTCATCTGCAAATTTCAATACCCAGGTGCACGAGTTTTTCTATTTCCAGTTTCCTTTATTTTTGCAATCATTTAGGTCATTTCAACATAGGTGATTTACTTTACATTAATATGATTACATTTCTTTAGTTAGTTTATTACTCTGTCTTGGACCACCAACAATGTAACACAAACAAATTCCTACAATTAGATAAGTGTGAGTCCTATTTAGTCATTAGTTTCGGTGAAAATGAACCACCAAAAATATATGCTAACAAGGGAAAGAGGATTCCCCAAATATGCTCCTAGGGTTTTTCACCCTAGAAGCACTTGGTTAAGGAAATGACACTCTTTCCTCTTTGCTGATATGTTCCTGGGTGATTCATTCAAAGGAAGGATGGGGTTATTGATGAAGGTTTATGAGTTTGTGTGTAAAGTGTAGCTAAGTTTTCTAATATAATGAAACTAACTAACTATGAAACATGAACCAAATATAAATCTAAACTACATACAATGTAAACAAAATGACCTAAATGCTTGCAAACATAAGGGAAACAAGAAAGATAAGAACTTGTGCACCTGGATATTCAAAGTTTCAAGTGAATGGCCCTTAAATACTCTAGAATGAACCTAAAATATGCAAAAGGACATTTACACCAAGCTGGGCGACCTAATCCTTTTAACGGTAAAATCCATTAGAGTGGGTTTCTATAAAATGGGTACCCAGAAATGTAAAAATCCCTGAAAAACAAGCTCAGAGGGATTAGGTCAACATTATGGCTGACCTAGTCCTCTTCTGGGTTTTTGGGAATCTGAAAGTGGAGATTAGGGCCTTCGATTTGTACTCTGGATCCCCACAAGTGCCTTGTTCAGATTCTACCAAAAATGGGCTGAAAGGGGTCTCCAAGCTTCAACTAGGCCTTTCTTAACTTGAATGAAGTTGATGGGTTGAGAATACCTTCCAAGCACCTCAAACTTGTATACAAAAAACACTTGTAAACACACATGAAAAGAACATACAAGGATTAGGGTTAGAGAATAGGGGCTTGCCTTAGTCAAACCCATTTGATGATAATCAAATCTAAATGAAAAATAAAGCACAAAAAGATGATTGAATGATAAAACAATGTAAACGCTTACCAAATCCTTTGTTGAAGACATCTGCAACATGCATGAGTAACTCCAATGAAGGTTACTTGTGAAACCCTAATGCTTGTTTGCTTGCTTTGGAAGACTTGGATGCAAGAGTGATTTCTAAGATGAGTGAAGGTGAAAAATGAGCCAAGAAGAGAGCCAAATGAGGACAAAAATTGTTATTTGTACATGCAAAAACCTAATTTTCCTGAAAATGACTTATGATAGGCTGACCTTAAGGTTTTGGGGGAAAATTCCTGCAATTTTTATGTTTTAGTTTTAAAATTTATGCCTAAAGGGACTAGGTCACCCAAAGTGGTGACCTAGTCCACTTGGGAAATTTCAAGTGGTGGTTGGTAAATTAATGATGATTAACAATGTTTATTAGCTTTTCCTCCCAAAACACACTTTGATTGGGCCTAAAATTACATAAAGGGGAAAAAAATAGCATTGAAAAGGGTTAATTTAGGGGTGATAAGCCTCGATAAGTGTGAAAATACATCACAACACTTTACAACACTTTGTCATAAGGCTTAGAAAGGTGTAAGAAGATGTTGTTTAGGTGAATTATGTTGAAAGGATCTTAGAAAAGTGAGGAAATGTGTTACAACACTTCACAACACCTTAGTAAAACACCTTTAGATTATTGTTGAATTGCAAGCTTACAAGACTAAATCAAGGTAAACTAAAGAAAAATCTAGTGGAAAAGGCCAAAATGAGTGAAAAAGTGACAAGGTATACATTTTTTCGTGACACATTTAGCCCCCACTTTAGTGAGATTATGAACTTACTTCAAACTCACACTAAAGTAGTTGAATCATGCGTGTGAGTGGTATCTAATGTACTTGTGCTAGTAAGGTGAGATGACTATATTCAAGAGGGATGATCAAGCCCCTAACAACAAGATCCCATGGAAAAATAAACATAAGTATAACAGATCACATAAGGAGTGATGTCAAAAAGTCAGATCAAGCTTCAACTGATTGTCCATCTAGTTGTGGATCAGATCTAGGATGTTTGTCTGAATGGAAAAGATGTACTCACTCTGGGCCAACGAGACTTTCGATTGTCTGCCCGGTGAGAATGCCAAAAGTATGGTGAGATACATACACATAGTTGATATTCGCTCACACACAAAAGGTGGCTATGGGGAAATTCATGCTACTAGTTGGGATTCCCTTTCAACCATAGCAAAGTTATACCTCTTGATAACTTTAATAAGGCGCTACAAAAGAGGGGTGCGATTCTTGAGATAAGAAAAGCCTTGGATGCGTAGAAGTCATGAAAAATGGAAAGATGGCACCACAAGCATGAAAATTGTGTTATGCAAGGTGGCTATGTATACAAGGTGCAAAATGAGAAAATTCAAAAAGGTAAAATGCAAAAGGGGATGTTCGAAGGAGTCTTCTTTCATTCATGAAAGGTCTTTTACTTAGGGAACATTGTGTCTAATGTCTCCAAGAGAGGACCGATCAAAGGATAGAAGATTCACAACTTAGAAGATGCAGTGTGTCGCATCAAGCCACTAAGAGGAATGTAATATTCTAGGATAGGTCACTTTCATGAAGGAAATTACACCTAAGGTCATCCACAAAGTGAGAGACTCATTGTATGAAGTGGCAGGGCTGCACTGGGAACCAAGTAAATGAAAATTCAAAATGAAATAGTACTTGGGTATTCCAAAGTATATTACACTCCTCTTAGTGGATTGATGTGATGCACTACATCCCCTAAGTTGTGAATCTTCTATCCTTTTAACTCATTTTGGATTTTCCACTAGATTTTGGCCTTGATCTTACATTGTTAACAAGGGAAAGAGGATTCCCCTAAGTTACATCCCCTAAGTTGTGAATCATCCTACAATTCCTCTTACATTCCTCTTACATTAATTAAGTGTGGAAAAGGCCAAAATGATTCTTCACAAACCTGCATACAAAACCTGCAAATCACACATGCAAAGAAGAGACAAGGGTTAGGGTTAGAGATTAGGGGTTTTCCTTAATCAAAACCCATTTTGATAATCATATTTAAATGATAAACAAAGGAAGGAAAGATGATTGAATGATAAATCAATGTAAACACTTACCAAATCCTTTCTGGAAGATGTCAAAGAAGAGACAAGGATTAGGGTTAGAGAATAGGGGTTTTCCTTAGTCAAAACCCTTTGATGATAATCAAATCTAAATGAGAAATAAATGAAAGAAAGATAATTTAATGATAAACCAATGTAAACAATTACCAAATCCTATTTACATTGCATCCCTTAGGGTCAACCTATTATGTTGCATTTCGAGAAAATTAGTGTTTCACATGTACAAATAAGGGTTTTCACCTCAATTTTTTCTCTCTCCTAGCTCATTTTTACTCTCTTTCTCTCATCTTCACAAGTACTCAAGCAACAAAGATTTCACAAGCAAGCATACAAGCATTAGGGTTTCCAGGCTATCTCCATTGGAGCTTCTCATGCATGTTGCAGACCATCAACAACAAAGGTTTTGTAAGAATCTCCATTAAGTTTATCTTTCAAACATACATTCCATGGGAATCCTCATGAACTGGCAAACATGAGACAATGGGTTTTCCTCTTTCCCTAGGGTTTTCCTTAGTCAAACCCCTTTTTGATAATCAAATCTAAAATGAGAAACAAAGGAAGGAAAGATGATTGAATGATAAAGCAATGTAAACACTTACCAGATCCTTTGTTGAGGATGTCTACAACATGCATGAATAAGCATCCAATACTTGGGTATGTGTAGGATCAGCATGGAAAAAACAGGCCCTTAAGTGGCAATAAAATTTAAAAAATCAGAGTTAGGAATCTTGACAAAAAAATTTGAATAAGTTATGTATATTATTTTAAAAATATGTAAGAATAGAATCTGCAGAAAATTGAATGTAGTTTCTAAATTACTAGGTTTATTTTATTTTTTTAAAAATCTATTTGGTGAAAATTTGAAATTTCAATGCAGTAGTACTTAAATATTAGGGAAAAAATAAGAAGTAGGTGTCTGTCTGACCACCCTAACCACAATAAAATGATAATATTTTTTTATAAGATTTTAGATATAAGTAGGGGAATCATGTCCCAATGTGATGCATATTGTTTTGTAGTTTTTTTCCAAGTACAAATAATTAATTTTGATTTTTTTATTACAAATTTTAAAAAATATAAAAACTCGTATGTCTGACCACCTTAACTTGGTCAAAACTTCATGGAATTCAATTATTTTTTTTTAATACTATAGTATGTGAAGCATAGAATGTGACACATGTTTTGGATTCAAAAAATGTGATACCATTTGAAAGCTATAGATTTTTTTCAATCATTGTATCAATTAGGACTTTAGTCATAATTCAAATAGAAAATGAATAATAATTATTTATTAAATTCAAAGTAAAGCATAATTTATATTGGTGGAAATCTAAGAATCTCCTTTAAAAACCATTTTTCGTTTCATCAATTTTGGGTAAAAAAAAAAGGTTGTTAACCACATGGGTCATCATATCACTTAGATATCACCACTTTTTGGCCCATCATGATCCTGCACATACCCACTTTACTTGTCTCATGAACCACACCCCTCTCTTTTGTGGCACCTTATCAAAGATATTAGGAGGTATAGCTTTTGTATGGTTGAGTGGGAAGCCCAACTAGGGACATGACTTTCCCCATAGCCACATTTTGTGTGTGTGAGTGCATACCAACCATGTGTATGTATCTCACCACCTTTTTGGCATTCTCACCCGATGGACAACCGAAAGTCTCATCGGCCCAGAGTGAGTACTTCCTTTCCTTCTAGACAAAAAACCTAGATCTGATCCACAACTAGATCGACAAATAGTCGAAGCTTGATTTGACTTTTCCACATCACTCCTTATGTGATTGGTAATACTTATATTTATTTTTCCACGGGATCTTGATCTTGGGGGCATGATCATCCCTCTTAATCATAGTCATGTCACCTTATTAGCACCAGTACATTAGATCCCACTTGACACACATGATTCAACTACTTTAGTTTGAGTTTGAAGTGAGTTCATACTCTCACTAAAGTGAGGGCTAAATGTGTCACCAAAAAATGTATACCTTGGCACTTTTTCACTCATTTTGGCCATTTCCACTGGATTTTGCCTTGTTTTACCTTGATTTAGTCTTGTAAGCTTGCAATTCAACAATAATCTAATAGTGTTTTACTAATTTGTTTTGAAGTGTTGTAAGAAAAATTTCCTCAATTTTCTAAGACACTTTCAACATAATTCACTTAAACAACATCTTCTTACACCTTTCTAAGTGTAATGAAAAATTGTTGTGATGCATTTTCACACTTTTCTAGGCTTATCACCCCTAAATTAACCCTTTCGAATTCTAATTTTGTCCCCTTAATATACTTTTAGGCCCGATTAAAGTGTGTTTCGAGAGGCAAAGCTAACAAACATTGTTAATTATCATTAAATTCCTGACCACCACTTGAAATTTCCCAAGTGGACTAGATTGCCACTTTGGGTGACCTATTCCCTTTAGGCATAAATTTAAAAATTAAAACATAAAACTTGCGGGAATTTTTCCCCAAAACCCTAAGGTCATCCTATCATAAGTCATTTTCAGGAAAATTAGTGTTTTGCATGTACAATTATGGGTTTTTGTCCTCATTTTGCTCTCTTCTTGATTTATTTTTCATGTTCACTCATCTTGACAAGTAATCTTGCATCCAAGTCTTCCAAAGAAAGCAAACAAGCATTAGGGTTTCACAAGAAACCTCCATTGGAGCTTCTCATGCATGTTGTAGAAATCTTCAACAAAGGATTTGGTAAGTGTTTAGATTTCTTTATCATTCAATCATCTTTCTTTCCTTTGTTTCTCATTTAGATTTGATTATCATCAAAGGGGCTGACTAAGGAAAACCCCTATTCTCTAACACTAATCCTTGTATCTTCTTTACATGTGTGTTTGTAGGTTTTTTTTGTATATGGGTTTGATCTTCTTGGAAGGTGTTCTCAACCCATCAAATTCATTCAAGTCAACAAAGCCCTAGTTGAAGCTTGGAGACCCCTTTCTGTCCGTTTTTGGTAGAATCTGAACCACGCACCTGTGGGGATCCAGAGTGCAGATCGAAGGCCCTTATCTCCACTTTCAGATTCCCAAAAACTCAGAGGAGGACTAGGTCACCCCCTCTGAGCTATTTTTTTAGGGATTCTTATAGTTTTGGGTACCCATTTGACAAAAAACCACTCTGACATATTTTCTCGATAAAAGGACTAGGTCACTGAGCTTGGTGTAAATGTATTCTTGCATATTTTAGGTTGATTCCAAAGTATTCCAGGGCCATTAATCCACAACTTCCAATACCCAGGTGCACAAGTTCTTATCTTTCTCATTTTTTTATGTTTGCAAGCGTGTAGGTCATTTTCTTTACATTATATGTAGTTTAGATTTACATTTGGTTCATGTTTCATAGTTAGTTAGTTTAATTCTATTACAACACTTAGCCACACTTTACATAAACTCACAAAAATTCATCAACAACCCCATCCTTCCTTTGAATGAATCACCCAAGAACATATCACCAAAGAGGAAAGAGTGTCATTTCCTGAACCAAACGCTTCTAGGGTGAAAAACCCTAGGAGCCTATTTGGGAGATCCTCTTTCCCTTGTTAGAATATGTATTTGGTGGTTCACTAACTAACCCTCTGCCCCCTGTTGGGTCTCAAAAATGCAGGTTTGAACCATGAGAGGTTGCCAAGCTCTCACAATGCTTTTGGCCAACTAACAAGGCCAACCAAAATAGTTGAACCTTCTGCTCTTAAGGCTCTACTAGACCAAGGTGGGTGTACCTAATGAATGATGAAGATTTAAAAGAGTTTCCTAGTTTATCAATCTATCCACAATGGCAAAGGGTATTTGACAGATGAAAAACCACTACAACTAATCCTACTCCTACTACACAAATAAAAAGTTTTTGAATAAATTATTTGTTATGAATTTTTATCTCTGGGCTATGGCAGATCAATGCCTTCTATCCACATGGGCAATGGAGTCAAAATGATATGGGTTTCCTCTTATCGGCTTAACTCTAGCTGTTAGGCACTCTGAAAATTCTATGGCTGGCATAAAACTTTACTATGTCTATGACTTGCATAAATAGTGCTGGAATGTTTCTCTATCAGGTTTTTCTTTAACTATCCAAAATAAATCTTAAGACCACTATGATTTATTAAGAGAATTTAATTCTGGCTTGCAGACACCAGTTAATCAAATCACACAAAATGGGATATATTTTGATAAATCAGGGAATATGCTTGATATGCTGATTTAAATGATTGAAATACCTCAAGTTGGAGACAACCAAAATAAAGAATATAAATTTTATACACCACAACAATTGAACACCAGATAGGAAAATCACAAATTGAAACTATTTATCTCCATTGATTTTGCTTCAAGAAAATTATGTACATTATTTCCATCCCAGTCCCTTCTCGGGAAAAAATCTAACTCCTACAGTCTAAGTAATCCTTCTTCTCGCCCCATTTACAACTGATTTTTCAATACATCTTATATAGAAAATTCCAAGAATCACAACTCTTCATTTTACTGTTACAACTATTTTTTACTCCTGATAGAGATAAAAATATTTAATTAAGTTGTCTTTTGGAAAATTAAATATTTTACATAGTTCGCCTTTATTTTTACTTTATGTCATACCGCTCCTTACACTTCATTTAAAATACTATTGCTTCTTTACTTTTATTCCCCTGTGGCCATTTGATACTTTTAGAACTCTACCGCGGTCAATATTTTATCTCCCCATAGTATCACGGTATTTTGAATTTTCCACTTTAACTTCCACCTACCGCTCTACCGTGGCCCTTTTTTTGTTACCGGTGGTATGGCGGTACCAACAATTTATGTCATATTCGCTCTCTTCCTTGTCACTTATCCTCATTTACCGTGCTACTGTGGTCACTAGCTTGAGTGCTAGTGGTACTGCAGTAGCCATCTTCACTGGTTACCTCACCATCACCATGGTCCATGCTTATACCGTGCGTGGTACTGCAGTGTGACCGTTAGCCATCTTCACCCATTTAGTGTGGTCACCGCGGTCTTTGAGATGAGCCTCTACGGTACCATAGTAAGATGTCCTGACTACCGCATCATTGAAGACTTACCACCCATCACGCTACCGTGGTCTGTGGTTTGACCACATGCGGTGGCACGGTAAACATTTCATGCCCGCTCCTTAACCACTACCGCCATACTAGAGGCCCCTTTGTGGGAGGCCACAGTAAAGTGGTAAGTGACAAAGGATGTGAATGTTAAGGTAGCACTAAGGGTACACGACATATATAAATGGAAAGAATTAATTTTTACTAGAAAATATAGAAAATGAATGGGAATTTAAATGGGAGTAAAGAGGTAAATGAAATATTATTAAAAGATAGGAAAATGAAGGGTAAAAATGAAGAGAATCCCTTAAGTTTTTTATGGAAAATATTAAATTCAAATGGGAAAACCTTAGGGTTTTTGAGTGAAAATTAGAGTCCTAACACCTCCACTTAGTGCAGGGAAAGATTAAGCTGAAAGGATTAAGGAGATGTAAGGTAGAGTGAAAATCAGTATTGATAAGAGGAATGAGGTGCCCCCACATGAGGGAGAGCACCAAGCTCCTTAAGATGATGGATTTTACTACTCAAGGCCTTACACTCATTAGTGTGATGAACATGAACTAGATGGTAAGCACAAAAGGAATGTTTGTTGAAAAATTTCTTTCAAGTTCAAGGAGGGAGGGAGATAAAGTTATCTTGGAGGAGTCTCAACAAGATTCCCTCTTGATCGAGGGTAGAAGGTGATCTGTTGGTTTTTGAAAAGGAAGTGTCTTTCTTAGTATAGGATGTCATACCTACACAAGGTGCTATGGATTGTGAGATTTTGTATACTCCTTTAGGGGAGTGTGTAAAATCCAAATCAATAGTGGGTTGCAAGATGACCTTGGCTTTAAGTATAGAGTCCTTTGTTGGTTTAAAAAAATCACTTTCTAAAGTTGGATGAGAAGGGTGATTTGCAATAGGGTTGATGTGAGAGGAAGGATTGATGGTCTCTATTAGAGGACAATAAACAAGACCATGATTCGTTGTTTGCATTTTAAGATCGATAGGTTTGCGAATACCTTGTTCATGAGAACCACAATCTTTTCCACTATAGCCAAGCTGTTTCATGAGATAAAAACCTTTTCCATAAAGATTTTTCATCTTTTTTGGATCGGTTATTGTTCAATATGTGCTTCATTAGTTGAAGTGGTTGAGGTGAATCCATGTGAAGGATCAACTAGGTCTTGTGTTGACAAGACTAACTTTCCCTTTGTAAAGTCTTTTGTTGTGGTCTTGGAGTCTCCTAGTAAAGGACTGGTGAAGTCTAAGGAACCCCAATCATCATTGAAGAGATTGATGATTGGCACAAGATGTGCTCTATTTGTGTGTTGTGCAGGTTCCACTTGGGTGGTTGGTGTTAATGTATTGAAATGATTCTTGGGATTGTTTAATGTTTAAGCAACTATTAGTTTCAGGATCGACATCAAGTGTGTACACTTTGTTGTTGTAGATGTACTTCATCTTACAATGAAGAGTGGAAGGCACTCCATTCATAGCATGAAATATCATGAGACATAACATTGATTTTAGTGTCCAATGTGGCCATTCCAACTATATGAGGTATAGTGATCACACTTAGTGGTTTCTTAGTGATGTTGAATCCTCTGATAGATAGAGAATCAGGTTTGATGTGGCATCTATCGATGCCAAGCCTATCAAAAAGGCTCACACTACACATATTAAGAGTAGAGCCGGTATCTACAAGAGTTCTCTTGATCCCTTTTCTTTTGTATTAAGATATCATTATGAAGGATTCATTTTTTTGTACATCCAAAGGAGGAAGATCAATTTGGTGAAAAACAATATCAACATTGATTATGTGAATAATAGTTGTTATGTCATTTGATGGCTCATTAGAAAGGATAGTAACTTGTTGTAGGGAATTTTTCATTATGTGTTGATAGTGAGGGGGGACTTGAATGAGATCCCATAAAGAGATCTTAGTGGGATTATTCCTTAGTTGATCAAAAAGATCATACTCCCTAAGGATGGAATTCAAGTGAGGGGCAGTAGGTAAGATGGGAGGAGATGATGGTAAGGGTGTTGAGGTTGTTTCTAGTGTAATGTGTATGAGGAATAGTATTATGACTTGGTTGTTGCAACACAATATTCTGAGGTGGGTAGAGGGCGAATTTGGGTTTAGGTTTCATGGAAGGGGGGTAGAGGATGAGTTGAGGTTGAATAATATTAACATCCCCTAGGGAAGGAGAGTCTAATATAGGCTCTTCATATTCTTGTAAGGGAATAATATTATAAAGGAAATAATCAATGATGAGATAATGAGGAGAGGAAGGATTGGGATAGGGTCCTATTTGATTATCAAAGGTCTGATTCACTTATGTCATGCCATTGGACCTAGTAGGAGAGCTTGGAAGAGGTTCATCACATGCTTCATGACAAGGGGGAGAGGCATCAAGAGAAGGACAACTATAATTTTTAAATAGGTAGGGAGGGTCGAGAGTCTTTTTACTAGTAAGAGGTATATCTTATAACACCAACCTACCCTCTTTGCATTGAGGAGGGATATTAGAAGAAGGGAAAAGTTGATCATCATAGTTAGGGAGACTAGGTAAAGTAATATTTAGAAATGTGTTTATAATTTCAATTTCTTGTGTCAAAATATCTTCCCAAATGGGATGAGGAGAAGAACAAGGAAAACCCTCATGATGCTCAACGATTGTATCTTCTTTTAGAAAGATACCTTCATCAAGAGAGGAAAAATTATGATCATCATGATTTTCTATGTGTGTATTTTCTTCTAACACATCATCCTCGCAAATAGGAGAGATAAAAGGTATTGTATGATCAAGATAATTATAAATTTTTTCATTCGCTAAAATCTCATAACTAGGGAATGCATTGAACGAATTATTAACATGTTTATTTACTAACTTTTTCTTTGCAATTTTAGAAAAAAATGAAACTAACATGTTTGAATAATGTATAATTCAATGGAAATAAAAAAGGAAATACATTGCAAAGAAGGCAATTTATTGATTACACTATCAATGATCTAAATATGAAATTTTGTAAAAGTAAAATTGGAAATATACATTGCATGAAATGAGTTAAATTAAGCTAATTATAATAAAATGAAAGTAATAGAAACACAACCTATTGATATAGGTAGGTAGTGGCACAAAATAGAAGCTTAAAAACTGGGTTTTCAGCTCTGTAAAGGGTAGTTTTAGAAGCTTGAAGGGACTAGGTCGCCCAGAGGGGTGACTTAGTCCTCTTGGTGATTTTTTTGAGATTTTTCAAAAGAAATTGATGGATCCAGGTGGTTTTTGTGTTGTAAAATACAGATCTAACAAGAATGTGCAGAATTTTAGAACGATTTAGTGTTCTAAAATGTAAAAATGCAACCTAAATACACTTTTCACTAATGAAAATTTTGAAACCCTAGAATGCAACTTCAATAATGTAACATGCAATGAAAGTTAATCCTAGGAAAATGAAGGACTCTAAATCAGACAAGAGGGTGTAAGAAATGCATGTTCACCAAAAAGAACGACCAAAAATGAAGAGGGGAAAGAGGAGAAAGGTGTGCTCTTACACTTCTAGGGTTTTGCACCTAAGAGGAAAGAGGTCTTTCTTTCACACCTTTTCAATTTAGGGTTCATTCAAAGGGGGATTTAGGGGCTTAAAGTGATGTGTGTGAGATGGCCTAAATGTAGAAAAATGGAAATGCAATTATTAATGAATGCTAAAATATTGAAATACAAAATGCTAGAAAACATAATGTTGTATGCAAGTATATACAAAATGACCTAAGAATGTACATTAAAATAAATAGAAATGAAGGAGATAGAATGTGTGCACCTAGAATTTGAAGAAGGACCTGATGGAGGTCTGGAATACTGATGAAAATGTTGCAAAATCTGAAAGGGAAACTTGCGCCAATCTCAACGACCTAGTCCCAAATTCTCGAAAACTAGTCTAAAGCCCATGTTTCTCAAATGGGTGTCTAAAAATGTGAAAATCATAGAAATACCTATCCAATAGGACTAGGTCGCCATTGTTGGTGACTTATTCCTCTTCAACATTTTTGGAATTTCTGAAGGGGAAACAAAAGCCCTAGGTTTGCACCTCATTTCTTCACAGTTGTCCACTTTTGAAACTCTAATAGTGAGGCCTAAAAGTGACTTTTGGTGGATGTTTGGAATTTGCATGAAAGGAGAGGTCTTCAAAAATTCTTCAAAGTCTTCAATGATATTAAAAGTACCTAAATCTTCAAGCACACAAGGAAAGGAAGAGAAAATGTTCATTGTTAGGGATTAGGGGTTTACCCTGGTCAAACCCCTTTTAGGTAACTAAACCAAAATGAATACAAAAAATGTAATGAAACATGAGGCAATGGAGTAATGGAGTGAGTTACCTTGCCATGATGAGATATCTTGTGTTGTTGCAGCAATCAGTGCTTGAATGCTTCAGAAAATATGTCTTGTTGACTTGGAAGGATCAAACCCTAGCTTGCTTGTGAAGAAGGAGAGATGAGAGATTGAGAATAAATGAGTGTGTCTAATATAAGAAATTAGGATTTTTAGGCTTATTTATAGAATTTGTTCCCTAATTTTCCTGAAAGAATACCATATAGGCCGACCTTAGGGTTTTAGAGATGAAAATCCTGAAATAAATTAGGTTAAATTTGAATTTTATGCCACATGGGACTAGGTCGCCCAACGTGGCGACCTAGGGCACCTGGGAAAATTTCATTGTTTGTCAGGGATTAAAGTGTAATTATTATTGCTTTTCAGGATTGTCTCATAAAACACACTAAGATAGGACTTATATGTGTATTACAGTTTCATTATAGTATAGGAAAGGGTTAATTAAGTTATGACAAGCCTAAGAAAGTGTGAAATGTTTTTGTAACACCTTACAACACTTTAGCACAAGGCTTGGAAATGGGTAAAAATAGGTTGGAAAGGGTCCAAAATCCATAGGAAAGGGTGAAAATGAGTGAAAAGGGTCAAAGGATACACTTCCTTTTCACCCTCCTAAACATCAAACTATCTTAGATAATCCATTAGTATGGGGTAGATCAAGGCAGGTAGTTGTTTTAGACCCTCCTGTGACCTAGGGTCTTGAGTAGTCACCCCCCACCTCTACATCTCTAAAATAGATAAACATTTCACATATTTATAAACCTCTATCGTGGGATCCCATGAATTTCATGTTTCATCTCCATAATCTCTACATGCATGCAAACTAAAATAGAGAACATCCACAAGTCGTAACTAGCCAAAAAACAAACCTTTCAATCATGCAACAACATGCAAGCTTTCCAAATCCACTATCTTATGAAAATATTAAGTATGCATGACATGCATGTCATGCCACTAGACTAAAATATAGCCAACTTTCAATTTTGAACTCTCCTTTAACTTCTAGTCAAACTGACTAGTTGTCATAGTCTTGTTTAGCATCTTTCAAATATCTTACAAAGTGATAACTCCAAATTGAAGGACACATATCACTATGGTGAAAATTTGATATTTTTTCACAAACACCTCTTCCCAATTGAGTGCCCAAGTGAAAAGTGGCCCAATTTTATGCTCTCCACCAAGCTTGTAGGAAGCCAACATGCAAACAAGTCCCACAAATTGATTTATCAACATAGAAACATATCACTTAGGATTTAATTAATAAAATATTTAGAAAATGAACTAATTTAATTAATTAAGTAATATTGGGACTCTCTAAGGTTGAGACACCTTAATCCCAAAATTCTCGCACTTGTTTAAGATCTTACATAAGTCATTGTGTCATTGCTTAGGCCACAAGGCCCATACAAGTGGCACACCATCTAAACTTATCTAAGCTCACTAGCTTCATCAATGCATCAAAAAAATTCACCAAAGTATAAACCTTTTCTATTTTCACCTTTCCATCTTCTAGCATATGACGAACAAAGTGAAACTCCACATCAACATGCTTTTTTCTAGCATGGAAAGTAGGATTATTTTCTAAAAAAATAGAGCTCTATTTGTCACAAAAAATAGTAATTTTTCCTACATCAAAACCAATATAAAAAAGTAACCTCTTTATCCAAGTGGATTCTTTAGAAGGATGACTAGTTTCCATGTACTCTTCTTTTGTAGCGGATAAAGTGACTACATCCTATCACTTACTCATCGAACATCATGAAAACATATCCAAGACTGGATCTTCTTTTGTCAGTTTCACCTTCCCAATCAAAATATAGATATCCATGAATGCTTACCAAATGTTAATATCAAGTAGCATAACCATGAAAAAATAGGACATACTTGGACATAGCCCAAAAATATCTGAGCACTATCTTCACCACATCCTAGTACACCCATCTAGGATTAGCCATAAATTGAATAAGGAATAAAAAATATATAATTCGAATCCAACATAGAATTCCCAAAAAAAATGGTTGTGACATAACACGAATAGACCTCCTCAATTGTTGAGGTTCAGGTTCTTTCTCTTCTTCAAAGCTTTTAGATATTCTTGAGCTCTACTCATCATTAGGTACAATAGGAGTATGTAGTTCATCTTTCTTTAGAGTAGGTTGGATTTGAACTACCTCATTTTCTTGTTTCTCTTCTATCTCTGGCTACAAATCAATAATGGAAGATTTTAACTCTTGAAATATCACACTTATACTATAGAGAACCTTCTCTATAATTATATCTTAAAGCTTTTAACCCTTCACACTAACACCATAGCCAATGAACATACACTTAATCATCGTGGTCTCCAATTTATATATTTATCACTAGGTAGAAGAGAAGATGCCTCACAACCAAAGACTCAAAGATGTCTCATCAAGGGATTCTTACTAGACCATGCTTCCTTGGGTGTCTTTTCAACAAGCACCAAAGTATGAGATCTATTAATTAAATAACATGTAATGTAGTAGCTACAACTTCAGCCTATAACTTATGTTTAATGCCAACATTGGACAAAACATACTCCTAGCCCTCTTCATCAATGTTATGTTCATTCTCTTGATAACTCATTTTTGATGTGTGGTGTATGGATTTGTCTTGTATCTCTCAAACCCATGGTCCTTATAGAAGCTATTGAATTTTATGGCAATGGAAAATATATCCCTCTACATTTTTGTGCTTGTTTAGGCCGTCCTTTCTAATGTGAGCTAAATTTTAATTTGATTTAGTGTTGTAATCTGTTTAACACATTCAGATTAGGTATTTTTCCCTTGTAAAATAAATGGAATTAATTATACCTTATTTAGGGTGTTGTAAATTATATCCTACAAATTTCACACTAATCTAGGGTTTTCATTATTAATTGGGCTTCTTTATGCCTTATTTGGTCTTATTTTGCATCCACAAGCCTTAATTAATGCACCTTTTAAGTGATAATATCAACATAAACCAAGATCCAATCATAACTCAGGTGTTTTTTGGTTAAATGGATTGAATTTAGTGATCTAGGACTCATACACCACCTTAGGCGTATGGGTCCCACCTAAGTTTTTAGGCCCTGATCTGCATTTCACATGAATCTAATACTTTCTTGAAAAATGTCTTTGATAACCTAGCCTAATGGGACTCATACAACACTTATGGCATATGAGTCTCGCGTGGCTTAAAATTAAATTAAATTAAAAAAATTGGTGGGATTTTATTCTCCTAGATTTGATGTCATCTTGTAGCATTGTAATTTCAAGAAATTTGGCATAAACAAGTATAAATACAAGGTTATTTCATTCATTTTTCACCTAGCAACATGAGTATTCATGCATTCTAGCAAATTTGAGTTCACAAGAGCATTCAAGTGTTTACAAGAGAATTCAAGATTCTTCAAGAGATTATTATGAAGTGTTTTGGAGCATTATTCAAGCATCAAGAATCATGTCAAAGTCATCATGCATTATGTTTGTTTTTGAGCTAACAATTGTGATGTAGGGATTTATGATTCAAGAAAGCACTCAATTCAATTTCTACAACATTCAGGAAAGATTCAAGATCTACATCCATTGGAGCAATTTCATACATGTTTGCAACACTTTATTTCTAGGGTTTGGTGAGTTGTAACATTATATTTTGTTCATTCATCATTCCTTTATCTCATTTGATTTCATTACAAGGTTTAATTACCAAAACAAACAAACAAAAACTGATTTTCCCCTCTCTTTAGTGTGTGATATGTAGACCTAGGTTGAAGACATATTGAATAGAAATATTTGAAATAAATTTTGAAATTTATAAAGTTGTCCAAGTTGTCACCTTGTTTAGAAGATCATTGAAAGACACCTACAGAGCAGAATTGTGCATTATAGATCCAAAAATCAAGTTGAGAAGATAGAGTAGAGGTTGAAGAGAAGATTGAAATCCTGATCTTCCAAACAAGCCAAGAAATATTTATATGCCACTTCTAGCATATGAGTCCCAATAGAGTGAAATTTTCATTTTTCAGGAGTTCTAGACTTATCTCTACTAAAAAAAAGTTCTTGCCCAAAAACACTAATCTGGGACTAAATCACCCAACTTGGCATATGAGTCCCAATAGGAATTAAATTCAATATTTTTGAACATTTTAGGTCTTCAATAAAACTTCTACTAATTTCTAGGTGCACCTTTGTACTTCTCAAATTTTCTATTCTATTTTGCATTCATTTCTAGGTCATTTAGTAAAGTATTGCATATCATTGAGTTTCATAATTAGGTCTTGCATTTTATTTATCTTTCCCATCCCTTTCTTGGTGGTGATCCCCCTTTTAGTCATTAATCATACCCTAGAAGAACCTTTAGAATATTTATTTCCCTCATTTCGTCCTTGGATTGAGATCTTTAGGGTTTCTTTGAGTGAAACAAGAGAGTGAAGTAGGAACCCTATCTTCTCAAAGGTAGAGCCCTCCTATTTCCATTATTTCATTTTGGTGAATCTACATTTAGAGAATATTAATTTTGATTTGGAGTACATCATCATCCTAGATGTAGCTTGCATTAACATTGCATTAGGTTTTACATTACTTAAATTGCATATAGGGTTTCTAAATTTTGTATTAGTGAAAGTGCATATAGGTTGCATTTTTTCATATTAAATCATTGAATTTCATTTGAAATATTCATTTTCATTTAGCATAGACATCATCCAAACTAAAAAGAATAACCTTCGCTCAAATGTTTTTTAAATCTTTGCAAATAAACCTAAACTAGGACTCATATGCCCCTCTAGGCAATTTAGTCCCAGTAAAGGTGATTTTTCTAAATTTTTGGATATTTTATGGTGACTGTTATTCAACATTTAGACCTCTAGAAACCTTGATTCAGACTCATACACCCCTTTGGGTGACTTTTTCCTATTTCAAATTTGAGAATACATTTTCTAGGCTATTTGATATCGTTAGTTATTTGTTTCACTTTACAAAGTTTATGTTACTTTCATTGCATTTAGCTTAATTCCATTTAGAGTATACCATTTATCTTATGTTTATTACATCTTATATTTGCTTGATTATCCCTTGTATGATATTTTCTTCTTGGTGTCATATTGCTAATACTATAGTGAGATGAAGTTCGTGACTCATGTCATCCCGCAATAGTACAATCATTGTGTATCTTGGGTTATCCATCTCTTTCCCTACTAGTGTTGACACTAGTTAACTAGGTATGGACCATACCCTTAACAACCCTATACCTTCAAGTAATGTGACACATGTTGAAATAATGACTATTGGTATTCTATAAGAAAACATAATCTAAATTCATGAAGACTTAGCAAGCTTACAAAATCAAATAACTACTAAAAAAAATTCAACCATTGCTATCCCTACCATAGATAACATACATCACATGATTGAAAGTGAAGAAGGAGTTGAGCTTATGCTTAACATAATTCATATTTTTGGGCCACGTCTTACCTCAACCACTAGTTTTCCTTTACCTTCAAACAATGTTACAAGTCAAGGATGAATTCAAATCCATCCTCCCACAATAATTGCCTCTATTCCTACCTATACCAACCCTCAAGTTACAAAAACAATTCAACCTACTAGTAATGTGATTCCATCCTTGGATATTTCCACTAACATCCCTAGTACCTTTGTGGAATCACACATCATAACTCGTACCACTTTACCTCTTATAATAATTCCATTCACTTGTCCCTTGAACACATACATGTTGGAATCAAGGAACACTGAGAGGGATGGGGTGAATCAGTGTTCTGCAATTTTTAACTTTATTAATCTGATCCTTCAAGAATTTATAATATACAATCAAAATAAATATGCATGAACATAAAAAAAAACAACCACAACACCATAACACAAGAATTTTTAAGTGGAAACCCTGTTAGGGAAAAAAAAATGGTGGGAGGCCAATCCACAATATTATCTGAGTATACTCAATTTTTTTTTACATAATGGGAATGCACTTGCATTCAGGCACACTGCCTAAAGCTCACTACTCAAAGATGAAGACTCACCGTCTTACAAAAATAATCAGATTAAATCCATCTAAGAAATTGAACTAAGAGAATATAATCTATTAATGCATGATTACAATTTTGGTTAAGCACATTAGTTGACTTCTTGACCTTCTGTTTAATTCTTCTCTTCTTCTTTTCTTTTCTCTAATTTGCATCAAAAATCTCTTGTATGCACAAGTGAAACTGTGCATAATTTCTCTTCTATTCAAAATACACCAAATATTCAAATTTCACACTCTAAAATGATATAATCAATCACTTATATATATCTACCACTAATATTTTAAGCTTGCTATCAGATCAAACAAAATTATGAAAATATATGTAAACTATCAACTCAATCCATGGTTAATTGTTAATGTGCACCAACTAGAGTTAGACATTTCATATTGAGGACCTAAATGAATATTTTTGAACACAAAAATACTTAAATAAATACTTCCCAAATATCCACAACATATTATATCCTCGAATCCAGCTTTCTGTACTGGTAAACATCAAATTGATCAATCGGATCTTCTAACTTGCATACCAATGAATGTGCACCTTGGACAAGGTAGTGTGTATACCAAACTATCTTCCTTGAGATCCACAACTGAAAATGATAATAAGAATTTGGATATGAATCAATGAAATGAATTTCTATTGGATGCTATGTCCTTGTTTGACTATTAAATGCAAAAATTCAATATGACTTATGGTATGAGCAAATTATGATGTGTGGATCAAACAACTGACTAGGGTTTCCATCAATGACAACACCAAATTACATTTTCAATGTCTCTTGCCAAAAATCTCCAACAATACACACCTCCACCTTATTCACCTCCATCTCAAAATACAAACAATGATCCTCTCATAAAAAAAATTTTGCAAACCGTTTCATCCCTTCAAAAACAAGTTTCCACTATAAATCAAAATCAAAATGACCAACCTACATATTATGTCAAAACTAATCCCCTATCCTTGGAGATTTTTAGAATTATGATGCCACAAGGTATAGAGGTGCCTAGATTTGAGAAATATTGAGGGAAATGAGATCCTTCTAACCATGTTTCCACTTATACTACCCTATGTAGTGATTTTATTCTTGAGGATAAGATCTTGGATAAGATTTTCCCTAGATCCTTGAAAGATACGACCTTAGAATGGTTTTATTGGTTACTGAACAACTAGATTCGTTCATTCAATAAAATTTTTGAGGCATTTATAAACCATTTTCAAGTGCATATGACTCCTAATATGACCATAGCCGATTTGATGATATTTAAGAAAAAATATGATGAAATGATTATTGACTCTATTTCAGACTACCAATCACTTTATTCCCAAATTGATGTAAAGATTCTTGACCCTCACCTTCAAATGATGTTCATTGAGAACTCACAAACTAAGATACAAAATAAGCTTACTATGATGAATTTCCCCTCCTTCATGCACGTGTGTACTACCCTTTGTGATTATCAAAATTAAGTTATTAGTCATGCAACTAAAACCACCTCTAGCCGACCTAAGAAGTATGAATCCATAAACCAAAACAATTACCAATCTTTTAGAAAATAGAATAAAGGCTTCCTTAAAATAAATCCCCCTTAACAAACAACTCAACATGTTGATACCCAAGTTGATGCTATAAGGAAGACAAATCCTTTTGCATTTGGGGATCTAGCTAGGAAATTCACTCCCTTACTCGATACCCTCCATAATAAAATGTCACAATTTTTAGAACTGAATATGATCACCTTACCTCATTTTAAGAATCCCAATCCTAATAAGCCTTTACCTTTCAACTTTAGATCAAATTATTATTTCCATTATCACTAACAAAATGGACATGACACAAAACATTGTAAGCATCTTAAACATCTTGTGTAAAACCTCATTAATTCTAGTCGTCTTTCAATTGGAGGTGTTAATGATCAAGGAAATATGTCCATTACCCCTCTTAACCAAAACTTGTAAATCTTTACCAACCCTATGCCCAAACTTAATATTTCATTTGTTAAAGCTAGTGAAACTTCAAAGAATGATGTAATGAATGTTGACATGGATGATGAGAACATGGATACAATTCGATAAAATCCTATGGATACCATTGAACAAGGTCCTATGGATAATATTGAAAAAATTCTGATTACATTGATTGAAACTCAACCTCATAAGGGAAAAAATAAAAAGCCTCTTGAAATTGTTTTCTCCTCTAAAGAAATTATTAGAATGCACCTGATGGTGCTCTTTACATAGCCGATTGAATCTATGATAAGCCTACTAATGAAATATTAATTGATCTCATCTATGGAGAGTATGTGATCATGAAAGAATTCTTACTTGTGTATGATATCTATCAAGAAACATATGATAAATGAAAATCATGGATAAAGACACATAATGGTTTCACTTGTACCCTATAATGGGATCGATCACCCTTCCTTTACAAACATGACCAAAAACATTAGATGTATCATTCTTTGTCATCTCGATGCTAGACCAATTCCATGTGAAGCTTGGTTACCCATTCCTACTCTCCATGGAAGTCGTCTCGTTGGTTATGCATAAATGCTTAAAGTTTCCCTTTGATAATGAAATATTTAATATGAACTATAGTGGCTTTAATCCTTTGTCTTCTTGAGGGAACTCTTTATTATATTTCTTTTGGCCTTAGCCCATGGAACCTATTAAACCTCAAGAAGAGTTATTTTTCAAATCCTATAAAAGTTCAAGGTGAAATACATGGAAAACTATCCCTTAAAAATATGCCTCAACCTATGACCGAGCCTACCATCCTTGACAAAACCATGATTGAACTTAAACAAATTACAAACAACCAAGGTCAACCTCAGATAGATCGCTTTCCTATCTCCTATAAAAGACTAAGAGACAACAAAATCAATCCCTTCACGCCTCCTAAAATCAATTTTTTTTACAAAGCTAAAGAGAAAGTGGTTGAACAATCCTCCATGGCTCCTTCCTTTCCTCCCCTTAGGGAAGAAAATAATCCTGTGGTTCATAAACACATTCCTACACAAACACAACATGAAAGTCATACTAAAAGAAATAGAAATGCTAGAGAGCATAGGCATAGAAATTGTGCTCCTCCTCAAATATTAAATGAAGAAACAAATAAAGAAAATAAAAATCCAAACTTGAATTAAGCAATGCACAATGAATCTCCCTCTTCACTGAAACAAAAATATCCTATACTACAACAAGAGTGGTGTAAGAGAACTTACACACTTAATGCCTAGCTTTATTAAGTAAAATGTGACAAAGTGACGATAGGTTGAGTATAGGGGGGTATTTGAAGTTTTTACTATGTTAATAAAGGTCTTGTCAGACCATTCACCATTTATGGAGTTTTTTTTTGTGTCAAATGTGTTTAGATGTCAAAAATTGCAAAGAAAGGCATTCTTGTGTCAAAAGTTGGCAAGGTTGATCTTGTAGCCTTTGGAGGAAAAATAATGCATTTGAAAAGGGGTATGAAAGAGTAAGGTATTCAAGGTGTAATAAGGTTTAAATGAAGTCAATAGAGTTATTTTGGTGGCCATGAGTGCCTAGGAGAGAAAAATTGCAAAACAAAGTAATATTGTCATTTAAAATGTTGTCATTATTGCAATTTTGTGGGAAATGAAGGTCATTAAGGCTAATGGGACAGCTGTAGTCAGTTAAGGTGTGGTTTATGGGTTCAAAACATATAAGAGGCCTTCCAATGGCTTGAGTGAGATTGATTTGAATATTTTTGTAACAAAATCCAGGCAATACAAGGTAATTTCCATAAAAAATTCTATGTTTTCTAGTCATAACTTACTGTGCACGGACCCGTACAGGCACTTTACAATCTGAAAATCATATAATATTATGGTAACATGTTATAGTAATAATTTTCCAATAGTTTTGAGAGTCCCTTGATTTTTTTTATGTGAAAGAGAACTCCAATTTTCTTGATCTGCTCATAGTAGGCCAGTAAGGGTCTGAGTTTACACTTTATTTAATGCTAGGCCATTCCTCCTACTATGGTGACTTTTTTCTAAAATTAATATCATGTATATTGTTAGTGAAGGTTTTTTTAATTGTTTGGATTCATAATCAATTAGTTTGGTGGCTTTATAATAATGCCCTAGGCTAGGCAGGGCGGTTTTTATGTGAAAATTGAATTGTAAGGTGCTGGTTATGATGAAATGTTGAGGGATTTGTTCAAGTAAAGTTATATTGAGTATGTGTAGGGAATATGTGGGGTGTTTTAAGCATTAGATTTTTGTAGGAATCTTGGAGATATAATTTTCTATAAAACCCTTGGTATTTGCTCTAGGAATTAGGGTTTGTGAGATTAGTGGTAAGGAAACCCTGGGGTGGAAAAAAAACTAGAAAATATGATGTTTTGATTCATTAATAAATAGTTTTTGATGTGTTTTAGTGAGGGGTAGGTGTTTTTGAAGGACCTCCTTTGTAAAAGTGGGCTTTTTAGTGTCTTGAAAACAAGGGCAGTCATATGGATTTCAACCTTGTGTTAAGAAAACCTTATGAAGTCTATTGGGATGTTGAATTGGATTGTGTTGTGAGCCTTTGAAGGTTTTTGTCATGCCTTTCTATGACCTTCTCCAAAATATGAGTCCAAGTGTTATGGTTTGAGGGCTAGAAGCCTTTTAGGTGGGTATTTGGAATAAGGTGGATTTGTAAAAGCATCTTAATCTTATTAGATGCCTCTTATTTCCATGTGAAGGGTTTTAACCTCTTGATAAAGTTGAGAGCCACCTAGTATCTACATCAGGGTGTAGGTTTTGTTTGCATTTTGCAGGTTGTGAAGAGCAAGGAAGAAGTGAAGAGTTTAGTATTCAAAGATGCCTCCAAAGAACAAAAATATGGCTAAAGAGATGAAGGAGATGAAATAAAAACACACTAGAGAGATTAGAGAGTTGGAGGAATGAATTATAGCCTTGGAGACAAAAAAAATAAGGGATGTGGAAGAAAGTGAGTCAGATGAAGAGGAAGAAGAATGGTTTGAAGATATGGAAGAAGAGCTTGACCTTGAGGATCAAACAATCGCAAATTTGTTGAAGGTAGATAAGAATGAAAAGCATAAGGTAAAGATTTATGTTCAAAATTATGGTGGGAGTCTAAATGATGAAGAGTTACTTGATTAGATTTCTGCATTACATAACCATTTTAAATGTGATGAGGTTCCTGAGAAGAAGAGGGTGAAGATTGCAAAGACAAAGTTGCAAGGCCATACTTTGGTATGGTGGGATTACTTTCAATTAGAGAGGGGGAAGCAAGGAAAGTCCAAAATTACCTCAGGGGACAAGATGGTATCAAAACTCAAAGGTAAATTCTTACCCAAGGATAATCAAGTTCAAATTTTTAAGAAGTTGCAAGGCTTAAAGAAAAAGGAAATGGACATTAAGTCTTATACTGAAGAATTTTATAAACTAAGTTTGAGGTCTGGTCATCATTAGAATGAGGATGAAATTTTTTCTAGATATAAGAGTGGTTTGAGGTTTAGCATATAAGATGAATTGGTTTTGGCTAACCCTAGGAATGTAGAGGAATGCTATCAAATGGAAATTAGGGTGGAGGAGAAAATGAAGAGAAGAAAAGACAAAGTAGTTAGAGGCAAAGGTAATTCATCAAGAGGTAGAGGATCTATGCCTAATTCAAATCCAAACAATGATCAAGAATTTTCCATGAAGGGACAAGAGAAATCTGATTTCAAAGGTGGATGGAGAGGCACAAGATGTAGATTTGGAGGAGGTAGAATTTCCATTGTGTTCTCAAGTAGATGCTATACTTCCAATGAATTTGGCCATCCATCCTACAAGTGTTCTGAGTAGTTTGGTGATTCATCAAATGGAAGTAAAGGTGACAAGAGAGGTCAAATTGTGCAAGAGGATGAGGAGGAAAGTGTTAGTGCACCAAGCCGTGCTACAAAAAGGAGGTTGGAGAAGCTTTGATGCTACAAAACCAACTTTTGAGGACCTCCAAAGAGGTAGAACCTTTGCAAAGGAAGAGCCTTTTTAATACCACCTGCAAGGGAAATGGAAAGGTATGTAGAATTATAATTGATTTTGGCTCAACTGAAAACATGGTGTCATGTGAAATAGTGGACAAGTTAAACTTGCAAAGAAATCCTCATGAATTGCCTTATAAAGTTTCATGGTTAAGTGATGAACAATCCTTGATAGTGAATGAAAGAGGAATTGTTGATTTCTAGATTTGAGGATATAAGGATAGTATTTTTTGTGATGTCCTAACTATGGATTGTTTTCATCTACTCCTAGGTAGACCTTGGCAATATGATAGGCAAGCCATGCATAGTGGTAGGGAAAATACTTACACTATAATGAAGGATGGTTGTTCTTTTGTGATAATTGCACTTGTAGAAGATATCAAGGGTAAAGCCAAGGTAGTCATGTGGGAGAAAATAACCAATTAGTGATGTGAAAAAATATAAAAGGTTCGATGATCCAATCGGTTTTGTTTGAAACCAAGATCAGACATGCAAACCAGAAAAAGCCTTCCACAAGAGACAAATAGAAAAAGCAAGAGCAATTTGCATGAAGATGGGAAAATGAATAATATTCAAGAATTAAGAAATTACAAAAGATGAATTTCTTTATAAAAGAAAAGTATGCAAAACCCTAAAGGTAAAACCTAATGTTGACCTAAAATTAGCTCAACTAAATAAAGCTTACTTATTAGTTAAGTAAACCAATTATTACCTAAGTAAAATTAATAAAGTGTAATTAAATAATTAATTACACCAACACTCCCCCTTAAGTGCAACTTAGGGAGACTAAAAAAGCATGCACCTAATGCTAGGATGAATGCATGAAAGAATGAATGGGTCCCAGCTACAAGGCCATGTTAGGTACCCATGTACAAATGTAATGAATAGGAAAGAGGAGAAAACCCAGTGGGAGAAAACCCCCCTCAATGAGATGACCTACTGCAAAGAAGCACTAGAAGAACACTGGTGGAGTAACACTAGAATCTTGAATCTAGCAAGCAAGGAAAGATACTTGTATTTACAAGAAACCATATGAGGGTCACTACAGGACTCAGGCAGAATCATGATAATGCAACAATAGACCCGATGCCAAGGAACACTGGAAAAATCACAAATTGAAACAACCCTGAAATCCATGAAGCAATAGTAGATGAATAAATGATGCCCACCATAAGAGGGAATGATATGATGAAAGAATCTAGAAGCTATGTGTATCTCGATGTCGATGCCAAACCGTGACTAAAATTGATCCATAGGAGCAAGTAGCATGAAGATTCTAGAACATTAACCATAAAGTGAATGGCCCTCAAACTAATATGTGAACCAATGTGAACCAAAATGTGTTAAGCTATGATAAATATGTGGCCAAAAGAAATAATAGAATCCAGATACAACTCATGCAAGTTGTCATCAATATGTAGATGAGATCAAAGTGCATGCAATGCAACTACACTCTAGTCAAATTATTATACAAGAATCCCCTCTGATGGAACTTTATATAAGTTTATTTATTACAATACCCCATGATTGTAAAAGGAGAACATGCAAAACATGCATAAATCAAAGAGAAAAAGAAAACCTAATGCATGAAAACAAGAAATAGTGCATGCACAAACCAACATTCACATCTTCCTCCATGATTAAAACTGACCTTAGATCTATGTAGAGGACTGAATCATCTTTTTGGTACCACTTGAATAGCGAAAAAAGATAACCAAGGCAAATGTTATGCCATCCAAAGTGAAAATTGCTTCATCTGACTTCAAAGGCCTGCAAAATAAATCTAGAGAAAAGTCTCAAAAGGATACCTACACCACTAGATCAGGCTCAGAAGCAACTTTCTAACTGTATCTCATTTTCGAAAAATGAACTTTGTATGCCCAAGATATGACCATTTTACTAAAACTGCTCATTTAGGAATTAAACCGAATATTTTATTAATTTAAAGATTAAAAAATTAATAAAATATTTAGCTGTACCTTCATGGCATGAAAACTAAGGTAGTACAAAAATTGAGAGGGAACAAAAATCAAGGCAACTCAAAATATTTCATGGTGCCAAAAATATATGCCACAGAAATCAAGGCATATGTACGGATCCATACAATTGTATGGATTTTCCTGATAGCATTTTTGAAAATCCCAAAAAACACAAAAAAAAACAATTTATAGTAAACCTTGTCATATTTTATATGAAAATAGGGTTTTTTGGGCCTTCTGAGCGCAACTATGAGGTCTGTTTTGTACCAGCATGCACCATTTAAGAGATCAATGTTGGAATTTCTCAAAAAATGATGGAAAAACCCTTTAATCTAGCAAAATCCTATCGAAATAAGCTCAATGTATAAAACCCTCGAGGAACCTTGAACGTGCTCTGTAATAAATTTCTCTAAAAAACTAAGAAGGGGTTGCAAATGAAGACTTTGATACCATGTTAGAAACTAAGATCAGACATGCAGACCAGAAAAAACCTTCCACAAGAGAGAAACATAAAAAGGAAGAGCAAATTGCTTGAAGATGTGCAAATGAATAATATTCAGGAATTAAGAAATTATAAAAGATGAATTCCTTTATAAAAGAAAAGTATGCAAAACCCTAAAGGTAGAAACTATTGTTGACCTAAAATTAGCTCAACTAAATAAATCTTACTTATTAATTAAGTAAACTAATTATTACCTAAGTAAACTTGATAAATTGTAATTAAATAATTAATTACATCAACAAGTTTAAGGTTTGATAATGTTCTGACAATAGATAAGAAAGATGTTTCAAATATATTGACAATGGATTGGAATGAAAATGTGTTAATAGGGACCATGGTGTGTCTTCTGATTAAGAATAAATTTGTGAAGAATGAAGGTACTACAAGTACATAGGTTGGTAACACTGATAGGATAGTGGCACAACATGTGGACAAGACATTGGGATTGGTGACAGGGATAAAAGAATAGAGGGCACAACAGGACAGACATAATCAAAGATATGGGTTCAAGTCAAAATAATTTCATGGTAATGGTATTGCTAACCATTTTTTGTATGTAGGTACAGGTGATAGGGGGCAAGAAAAATTTGAACCAAGGATGGAGAAAAGGTAGACCTCGGGTCTAAATGTGCAAGCATAGTCATATTCAAATGCAAGCACCATTCCAAATGCAGGGAAGTATGGTGTGCAAGGCATGACACAATGGAAGGAGATCATGAAATAGAGAAGTATGTATGAAGGATGGTGAGGTTGGTATCAACCTCCACTCATGGGGCATGAGATTCTTCTAAGGGGGTTGTATGGTGTAGGAGTACCTGCACCCTTAATGCCTAATTTGATTTGGTAAAACGTGACAAGATGTTGATAGGTTGAATCTAGGATCCTATTTGAAGTTTTGTTTATGTTAATAAAGGTCTTTTAAAACCATTCACCATTTAGGGAGTTGGTTTTTGAATCAAATGTGTTTAGATGTCAAAAATTGCAAAGAAAGGCATTCTTGTGTCAAAACTTGCCAAGGTCGATCTTGTAGCCTTTGGAGGCAAATTCAAGCATTTGTAAATGGATATGAAAAAGTAAGGTATTGAAGGTGTAATAAGGTTGAAATGAAGTAATTAGAGTGATTTTGGTGGCCATGAGTGCCTAGGAGGGAAAAATTGGAAACCAATGTAATATTGTCATTTAAAATGTTGTCATTATTGCAATTTTGTGGGAAATGAAGGTCATTAAGGTTAATGGGTTGAAAATTTATAAGAGGCCTTCTAATGGCTGGAACTAAGATTGATTTCAAGACTTTTATAACAAAATCCAAGCAATACAAGGTGATTTCCATAAGAAATTTTATGTTTTTCAGTCATAACTTATTGTGCATAGACCCGTACATGAACTTTAAAATCTGAAACTCATATAATATTGTGGTAATATGTTCTAGTAATCATTTTCCAATGGTTTTGAGAGTCCATTGATTATTTTTTGTCAAAGAGAACTCCAATTTTCTTGATCTACCTGTAGCAGCCCACCAGGGTTTGAGTTTACACTTTATTTAATGTAAGGCCATTCCTCCTACTATGGTGACTTGTTTCTTAGAGGAATGAAATGTATATTGTTATTGTATGTGTTTTTATTTGTTTGGATTCATAATCAATTATTTTGGTGGCTTCGGAGTAATGCCCTAGGCTGAACAGGGTGGTTTTTATGTGAAAATTGAATTGTAAGGTGTTGGTTATGATGAAATATTGAGTGATTTGTCCAAGTAAAGGTTTTTTGAGTATGTGTAGGCCATATGTGGGGTGTTTGAAGCATTATATTGGTTGTAGGAATCCTGGAGATAGGATTTTCTATAAAACCCTTGGTATTTTCTCTAAGAATGAGGGTTTGTAAGATCAGTGGTAAGGAAACCTTGAGGTGGAAAAAACAACTGGAAAATATGATGTTTTGATTCATGAATAAAGACTATTTGATGTGTTTGAGTGAGGGGCATGTTTTTGTGAAGGACCTCCTTTGTAAAAGTGGGATTTTTTGTGTCCTAAAAATAGGTGCAGTCATATGGATTTCAACCTTGGGTTAAGGAAACCTTGTGAAGTTTTTTGGGATGTTGAGTTGGATTGTGTTGTGAGTCTTTGAAGGTTTTTTTTTGGCCTTTGTACAACCTTCTCCAAAAGATGAGTCCAAGTGTTGTGGTTTGAGGGCTAGAAGTCTTTTAGGTGGGTGTTTGGAATAAGATGGATTTGTAAAATCATCTTAATCTTGTTAGATGCCTATGATGACCATGTGATGGCTTTTAATCTCTTGATAAAGTTGAGATCCACCTAGTATCTACATCAAAGAGCCAAACCCTTCTCTGTATATTATCATTCAACCTCTTTTTGTGATTAATTTAGATGAGGATGAGGAGATTGCTAAAATTGAGGAAGAGGTGCATAATGAGTTGAATATATTGTTTTCCTATTCTATGAGCTTAAACAATAATTCTCCTAGGAATAACTTGTTGAACTTGGTGATGGCCCTAGTTCAGTGATTGCTATTGTCCCTTTGGATTTTTTTCTGCTTTCTATATACTATGCACATGATTGGGATGCAAAAAACCTACTAATAGGTTGACTTACATGTTCCTTACTAGTCTTTTACATTATTTCTTTTTCTTTTGTGTGACTAAATGTGCATAATGTGATCCCTCGTGTTGTTTTGTTTGATGTATCTCTCTCTCTTTGTGACATTCCTTTATATGTATCTATTTTCTTCCCTATGTAATAAATATTTTATGTTTTTCTTTATCTTATATTTCTCTTGTGTTTTTATTTTGGGGATGATGCAAGGCGTTGAGAGATTTAGGTGTCTTCCATGTTGAATTGAAAGGTTCTTGAAATTTTTCACTCTCTTTGTGTCATTCTTCTTGCTCTATGAGTATCTGGGGAATGATAAGAATTTTGAGCTCTCTTAAAAAATTATAGCAAGTACATACTAACCCCAAATCCATGGATCCCTCGTGTTTTTTGAGTTTCATTTTGGGGTGTGTGTATGTGAAAGATCATGATGGGCCAAAAACTAGCGATATCTAAGTGATATGATGGCCCATGTGGCTGACGACTTTTTTCTTACCCAAAATTGATGAAATGAAAAGGGTTTTTAAAGGATATTCTCATCTTTCCACCAATATAAATTATTCTTTACTTTGAATTTAATAAATAATTATTATTCATTTTCTATTTGAATTACGACTAAAGTCCTGATTGATAAGCTGATTGAAAAAAATGTATAGCTTTCAAACGGTATCACATTTTTTGAATCCAAAACATCCGTCACATTCTATGCTTCACATACTATAGGATTAAAAAAAAAAATGAATTTCATGAAATTTTGACCAAGTTAAGGTGGTTAGACATACGAGTTTTTATATTTTTTAAAATTTGTAATAAAAAAATCATATTTAATTATTTACTTAGAAAAAAATTACAAACAAATATGCATCACATTGGGAGATGAGTCCCCTACTTATATATAAAATATTATAAAAAAATATTATCATTTTATTGTGGTTAGGGTGGTCAGACAGACACCTACTTCTAATTTTTTCCTTGAAATTTAAGTACTACTGCATTGAAATTTCAAATTTTCACCAAATAGATTTTTATTTTTTTAAATAAACCTAGTATTTTAGAAACTATATTCATTTTTATACAAATTATATTCTTACATAATTTTGAAATAATATAGATAACTTATTCAAATGTTTAGATCAAGTTGCCTAACTAAGATTTTTGAATGTTATTGCCACTTAAGGGCCTATTTTTTCCATGATGATCCTGCACATACCCGTAACCCCTCTTTTACTTTTCATGGCATAGATTTATTTTGAAATAGATGACTTGGCATAGGGCTTTCAAAGTTAGCTCTCATTTACTCTTTAGTATTAGCATTTACCATCTACTACTTTAAAGTAATTGCTCACAACATGGTGTTTAGCAATTTCGTTAAAGTGGGGTCATACATTGGGCCTGTTCTTTTGCATTTCATGTTTCATGGTGCAATCTTCTTACTTTATGTGATGCATGTTTCACTTTCTGTTGACATTTGGTGTGATGTCCTTCAAGAGTGTGATCTCTCTTAGCATATTATATTCCTCTTAGTGGCTTGATGTGACACACTACATCCCCTAACTCGTGAAACTTCTATTTATTGATTGGTCAACTCTTGGAGACATTAGGCATTATGTTCCCTAAGTTAAGACCTTATATGAACTTTAAGAAAAACTCTTGTGAACATACCTTACACTCTTTTTCATTTTTTGGTTATATGGCCACCTTGCATAATACATTTGCTTTCCTATGGAGCCATCTTGTTTATTCATGAGTATCAAGCACACAAATAATTTCTTTCCTCCTTAAGTTTTAAGTTTATTGTTGTGTGGTGCCTTAACAAAGTTATTAGGAGGTATAGCTTTGGTTTGGATTAACGATAATCTGAACTTAGGCGTGACTTACCCATAGCCACTTCCTTGTGTGTGTTAGTGTATACCAGCTACGTGTCTATGTGTCTCACCTCTTTGGATAGCCTAAAGTTTTTCTACCTCAAAGTGAGTGTGCATCTTCAAACAAACAACTTAGATCTGAAACACAACATGTGGGACAAATATTCGAAGCTTGATCCACCCGCTTTGTTTTGTTTTTTTGTTTTTCTTTTTTCTTTGGTAGTGTATTCTTATGCCTTTTTTTTGGTTCCTATATTATTTTCATGTGTGTTATTTTGTGCCTATGTTGGTTTGTCATAGTATTTTTATCCTAGCAGCTTGATCATCCCTCTTTATCGTTGTCATCCTCATACCAATACTAGCACAATTAGACCCCTCTTGGTGTAAGATTCTCTAGTTTAGTGTGAGTTGGAAGAAATTTCCTCCTCTTACTAAATTGGGGGCTAAATGTGGTAATGGAAACTGTATCCCCCTATATCTTTGTGCTCTTTTAGGCCCTCCTTGTTAATTTGAGCTTAATGTTTCCTTTATTTAGTGTTGTAATGTGTTTAACACATTCACATTAGGTCTTGGGCTCTCATAAACTAAATGGACTTAATTGTACCTTATCTAGGGTGTTTTAAAGTGTATCCTAGCACTTTCACACTAATCTAGGTTTCTCATTATTAATTGGGCTTCTTTATGCCTTATTTGGCCTTATTTTGCATCCATAATCTTTAATTAATGTATCTTCTAAGGATGATCCTGACATAAACTAGAATCCAATCATAATTTAGGTGTTTTTGGATTGAATGGCTTAGATTTAGTGATCTGGAACTCATACGCCCCTTGGGCATATGGGTCCTAGCTAAGTTTTGGGGCCCTGATCTGGATTTCACATGAATCTAATATTTTCTTGAAAAATGTGTCTGATAGCCTAGCCTAATGGGACTCATGTGCTACTATTGGTGTATGAGTCCCATGTGGCTTAAAATTAAATTAAATTAAATTTTTTTGTGGTATTTTATTCTCCTAGATCTGATGTCATATTGTAGTGTTATAATTTCAGGAAATTCGACACAAACAAGTATAAATACAAGGTTATTTCATTCATTTCTAACCTACCAGCTTGATTATTCATGCATTCTAGCAAATTTTAGTTCAAAAGAGCATTCAATAGTCTTCAAGAGCTAATTATCAAGTATTTTAGAGCATTATTCAAGTATCAAGCATCATGTAAAAATCATCATGCATTATGTCTGTTTTTGAGCTAACAATTCTGATGTAGGGTTTTATGATTCAAGGAAGCACTCAATTCAATATCTACAACATTCTAGCAAGAGCCAAGATCTACGTCCATTGGAGCCATTTCATACATTTTCACAACACTTTATTTCTAGGGTTTGGTGAGTTTTAACATTACATTTTGTTTATTCATCATTATTTTATCTCATTTGATTTCACTACAAGGTTTGATTACCAAAATGGGATTTGACCAAGGAAAATCCCTTTTCCACTAAAAACCAACATTTTCCCCTCTCTTTATTGTGTGATTTGCAGATATGGGTTGAAGACATATTGAAGAGTAATATTAGAAAGAAGTTATCAAAGTTGCAAGGTTTTCCAAGTTGCCACGTTGTTTAGAAGATCCTTGAAGATCCATAAATCAGGCTGATAAGATAGAGAAGAGGTTGAAGTGCATATTCATATCATGATCTTCTTAAAAGGCCAAGTAGGATGGATACACCACTTCTGGCCTATCAGTCCCAATACATTAAAATTTTTAGTTTTCAAGAGTACTAGACTTGTCTCTGCCAGATTTTTGTTCCTGTCCAAAAACCTTAATCTAGGAATAAATCACCCAACCTAGTTTATGAGTCCTCATAAGCATTAAATTTAGTATTTTCAAAATTTTAATTATTCAATCAAACTTCTAAAAATTTCCAGGTGCATCTCTACACTTTTCCATTTTTCTATTATGTTTTGCATTCATTTCTAGGTCATTTAGTAAAGTCTTGCATATCATCAAGTTTCATAGTTAGATCTAGCATTTTATTTATATTTCCAATCCCTATCTTGGTGGTGAACCCCCTTTTAGTCATTAGTCATACCCTAGGACAACCTTTAGCATATATCTTTCCCTCATTTCATCCTTGGATTGAGATATCTAAGGTTTCCTTGAGTGAAACAAGAGTGTGAAGTAGGAACCCTATCTTCTCAAAGATAGAGCCCACTATTTCCATTGTTTCAAATTATAAAAACAAAACACGCCACCTTTATTTGTCCTTAAACACTTATTTTTTATACCAATGTTCAAATTTTCAACCAAGGACATAAATTCCTTAAATTGACCAGAAAGTTTAGACTTAATTATGAGGAAATATATAAATTTCCTTCTACTATAATCATCTATGAATGAGACAAAATACACAAATCTAGATAATGAATGAATATTAACAAAACTAAACACATTTTCATAAATGCAATCTAATACCCCAAAAGACTTATGAGAACTAGAATATAAAGAAACATGGTATTATTTTCCATATATACAATGTTCACAAAAAGAAAAATCGAGATTAAAATTATCAAGGCATTTAATAAGGCTCTTACTTTTTAGGGCTCTAAGTCCCTTCTTACCAATATGGACAATTATTTGGTGCCATAAAATTGTCTTCTCATCTGGGACCTTAATCTCCAAAGCATCATCACCCTTAGGTACCCAAAAAGGATGACCATCAGAAGTAGAAATCATAGTTTTTTTCTTTTCTCAATCTGATGGTGAGGATGAAGAATCCAAAGCCCTCTTCTTAGACTCTAGAAAATTACTATTGCACTAAATTATGCATGCATACAACCTATACAAAGTTCCAATCCTAGAACCTTTATCAAGAGCCATAGAACCTTTAATCATCTTTCATCCACCACAAGAGAAAATAAGAGGTGCCACTCTTCTTACTTACTGAAATTAGGTTTTGCTCCAAACAAGGCATATATATGACACAATCAATTACCTTCACTCTACCATTATGGAATAAAATCTTAAATCTTCCATGGCTAACAATATTTAGATGAGATTCATTACGAAGATACACCTTCCCACCATCATACTACTCATACGTTGAGAGCCAACCTTTGTGAGAGGTCATGTGAAAAGAGGCACCAAATTGTATCAACCACACATCTTCCAACAAGGATGAAACAAAAGCATCACCTTCATCTTCAAAGGATTTATTTGAATCAAAACCAGAGGTTTTCTTATTTTTTATTTGTATTCCCCTCCTTGCATTCTTTTCAAAAATTACCAATCTTGCCACAATTCCAATATTTCACCTTGGAATTTTTTCTACAAGACTTGGATCTCCCTTAAGACATATTTTTATACTTCTTATCTTTCTTCTTTCCTTTCTCCTTTGATATTCCAATAACAACAAGGACCTCCTCAGGCATCTTAGAGTTTATTTCCATCTAAAGACCCCTTAACTCATCTTGCTTACTAAAGAGGGTTTCCAAATTGGTCCACACTACATTTTATGTAGTGAAAAAATCAATGTAAAAAAGGTCAAGAGAGAGTGAAATACATAGAGTATGAAAGGATTCATCAAATTTATTAAATCACTTTTTCTTTTTTGTAGCATCTCGAGGTTTAATTTCAAGTCCCAATGTAACCTGCTGATATCCATGTCTTTTAGGATATATTATTATCTTATATTTCTATTAAAAATAGTTATATGGAGTTAATAAAGGAAGTGCAAATGCGTCCATGAGTGTAAAAAAAAGATTGAAAAGGAGAAATAAAAGTGTGAAAAAAAAGACACGGGAGACACTCCCTCTTTTCACTAGTCTCAAAAATCACCCCCTAGAGATTACAAAATGGCACTTTATGATTAGTGTGATTAAAAGGCTTTTACTAAATTGCAATAATTTATAGTCCTTCAATGGCCAAAATTGTTATTTTTTATACAAAAAACATCTGACATAAAATATGGAAAAACAACTTTGTTGTTGAGTATGAATCTTCAATAACTTTCCAATGCATATTCATTTTTGACAAATGGACCTCAGGGGTTAAAGCTATGGGTTTTCGAAGAAAAAATATGTACAAGCTTCAACCTACAATTTTTGATAAAAAAGAATAAAATTTTATCAAGAACTTAGTTAATGGAAAGTGCTCATTTTTTTATTTTTTTCAAGTATTCATTTGCAAAAAATGACCCCCAAGGAAAAATTTATGCATTTTTGATAAAAGTGTTGAATTTGTCTCTATAGAAATGACTCCTCTAACAAAAATAATTGATTCTGAATTGAGTTCTTCAAATTTTATCATGAATATGCAAAATCCAAAAGTTACTTAGATGGGTTTTCAACCTTGCAAAAACATCCCAAAAATCATTTTTCTTTTGAGCAAGTGGAAGCAGAGTTTCTAATGAAAAAGTAAAAATGTCTCCAATAAAATAGATTTCAGATTTCAAACACTAAATTATTATTGTTTCCTATAATCTATGATTTTGGTGAAATAAAATCCAATATTGAGTTTCTCAGACCTTTTAGACACTCTGGAAAGGTAGAAAATTCCTCCAAAATTACCAATATTCTATAATCACCTAGATCTCACAAGAACCCAATATACAAAATATAGTATAAAGATGCTTATTTTCCCTTCAACTATTCTAATTCTCTAGATCATCCAACGATACAAGAGAAGAGCATATTGATTTTTTAAGAAAAAATATTACCCATCTATTAGTCTCAAATCTCTCAAAAAATTAGATAACAAAGTAAGCTATACTAGACAAATGTGCTTTGATACCATGTTAAATTCCTTGAGAAGCAAGAATCAAGTTAGGATCTGATGTTGGTGATAGACCGCATGCAACTCCAATCAATAGATTCTCAAATATCAAAATCATAGAGTGGAGATAGGATTGGAAAACATAAAAGTAAAGACAATGTAATCGAATTTTGGAATATTCTCATACTCTAATAGAGCGATCATTAAACTAGTGAATGTAAGAGTAAAGTGTTGTATATATAGAAAAATAAGGGAAAATACATCCAACAAGTGCATTAACTCCTACTACCCATAAAATGTGGGAGGTTTTACCTTCTTGGTAAATGAAAAAACATGTGGCATAGCCTCCTTAGGTGAAGACAAAAGAGAGGTCATGAGACCTGACACATAAAGAAAAAACTATTTTATCAAATTTAATTGAAACTAAAAGAAACCAAATGTATGCTCTCATTTATCAATGATAAAATCATTCATGTATTGAATGCAATCACATAAAATGAAATGAGAATAGTGAAACATAGCATTTTAAAGCATTAAAGCACTAAATCAAATGAACCACAAATACTCAAATAGACACAAGATATGCCGAGTAGAAAATGTTAGTGTAATTAATATGTAATTACACTTGCATAACTTTACTAAGGTTTTTCTTAGGTAATAGTTTGTTTACTTAATTAATAAGTACAAGAATTATTTATTTGAGTTGTTTAGGTCAACATTAGGGTTGCATACATTGCTTTTATAAAGCAATTCTCTTATTGTAATATCTTAATTCTGAATATATCAATTTGTACATCTTCATGAAAAGATCTTTCTTTTTAATGTTTTTATCTTCTATGGAAGGCCGTTTGGTTTGCATGTCTGATCTTGGTTTCTAACATGGTATCAAAGCCTTGACATGCAACCCCTTCTCAAATTCTGGAGAAAATCATTATAGATTTCGTTCGGGGTTCCTCGAGGATTTCATGCCTTGAGCTCATCTATGCAGAATTTTGGATTAGATTGGGCTTCATCATTGGATTCAGAGCGCTAGAAAAAGTCAGGATTGACATTTATTTTGTAGATTTTGGTCATCATTTGCCAGATCTATGAGGGTTTCAAGTACGGTTTTTTTTTGCAAGCTTCAAAGGTAGCTGATTTTTTCAGAGAATCTTGGAGAAAAATGGACCCCACCATCACGTTCGCAGCACCCCAAAACCCTAAGATCACCCTTCATTTTGTCGATTTTGGAGCAGTTGGTCCGGAAGGCAAAAACATTTTGCTAGGGAGGTCGTACGGGCTCCCCCAGCACATGTTTCAAGGCGGATTTAAAATAATAATAATAATAAATCCACGCTTTGAAAAGCGCCTCTAGTGGAGAAGGGGTCCACTGTCGAGTGGCCACTGGGTAGCCACCAAGAGGCCACCACCGCCTGTGGCTCCCCCTACCTTTGCTACTTTGTATACGCAAGCCCCTGTGGGCTCCAACGTCGCCAGCTCCGGTCATGGGGGACCGGGTGCTATGCGCCCAACCCCCGGCTGTCCCCTCTGCTTTCACTGCAGTCACATGGGTTACTAGGGGCTCCACCCTAGCCCCCTATGTGCCAGCCCCTAGTCATGCATAGGAGTAGGGGCCGAATTGTCTTTTAGCCCCCTAGGCTGCCTATACGCCAAATTGGCCATTCTAGAGCACGTTCACCAGATCGAGCATAACTTTTGCATACGGAGTTGGGTTTTCACAAACAAGATATTGTTGGAAAGATGGTTCCGAGCTTGTTCTGTTGGTGTAGGTTATTTTTCCTGATTATGCTTCAGTTTTATTTTGCAGTTCCTTGAACTCAAATGTTATTTTCACTTCGGAGGGCATATATTTTGACTTGGTGATCCTTTTTCACCATTCTCATGGAATTGGAAAGCTAGTTCAATCCTCTAAACAGATCTAGTGTCTATTTTTATTTTATGTTTATGCATGTTTAAACATTCTCTCCTTTTGCAATCATTGGGTATTGTAATAAATGAACTAATCTAAAGTTCCATCAGGGGGTTTCTTGCATAATAATATGATTAGAGTGTGCATGCACTTTGATATTCATCATGTTTTGATGGAAAATCGCATGGGTTTTATCTAGTTTCTTAGTTTTTTTTGGCCACATTTTTGTCTTAGCTTGACACATATCAGATTCATATCGGTTCACACTTTAGATTGAGAGCCTATGGTTAATGATTCGCATTGGATCCATCTTAGTTTGAGGGCCACTAAATTTGTGGTTAATGTTCTAGAGTATTTATGGTACTTGTTCCCATGGAAAAAATTTAGTCTTAGTTTGGCATCGACATCGAGATTCATGACTTCTAGATTATGTCATCATCATATCATCTACTTTTGCTTTATGGATTCCAGGGTTGTTCCCGTTTGGTGTTTTTGAGTGTTTTGTGGCATCGGTTCTGTTGTTGCATTATTATGATTCTGATATGACTTCTTGTAGAGAGAAGTATCTTTCCTTGCTTGCCAGATTGTGGTTCCAGTGTTACTCCATAGTGTTATTCCAGTGCTTCTTTGCAACAGTCATCTCATTGTAGGGGGGGTTTTTCCCACTAGGTTTTCCTTCTCTACCTCATTATTGCATTTTTACATGGGTACCTGATCAGGCCTTGTTTCCAGGACCCATTCATGCTTTTTTGCATTCATCTTGGTTTTAGGTGCATGCTTATTTAGTCTCCCTAAGTTGCACTTATTGGTGGTGTAAGTGTAATTAATATGTAATTACATTTGCATAACTTTACTTAGGTTTTGCTTAGGTAATAATTAGTTTACTTAATTAATAAGTAAGCTTTATTTAGTTGAGCTATTTAGGTCAACATTAAGGTTGCATACATTGCTTTTATAAAGCAATTTTTTTATTGCAATATCTTAATTTTGAATATATCAATTTGCACATCTTCATGCAAAGCTCTTGATTTTTATTATTTTTCTCTTCTGTGGAAGGCCTTTTGGTTTGCATGTTTGATCTTGGTTTTTAACAGAAAACCCTCCTGGGGTAGAAAAACCACTCCTTAACCTATTGTCTTTTTCAGAATTTCATTTCAATAATCATTTTTGACAATGCCTCATAGGCTGATTTCTGAGCACCAACTCCTCTTTTTAGAGACACCAATCTCAAGGAGCACCAACCCCTTTTCTGTTTTTCAGTAGAACATACAATGATACAAAGAATCTCTTTGTTTCCCTGATTTTGTCAAGTTCCTCTTGATAGACAATGTTTATAATTCTCAAATGTCAAGAATGACACTTCAGACTTCCACCCATCATCAAGCCTTAAGACAGCTTGAGGGATTTTTTCATAAAGTGTTCTTTCACAGTCTCAATACAACTTCTCATCAATACATTTACAATGATTTTTTCTCACTCTTTTTTTCACACACTGTTGCATACACTTTTCATGATCCTTTTCAAAAATAGTTAACTCTCTATTTTTTTGAATTTTCACAACAAGCAAGAAATAATAACCCTTATTTTTCACTTTTTGTTTTTCCATAATTTTATAGCCCTAATCTCTTTGTTTTCATCTTTTTAAAGAATTCATCATTACACACAATTTTCAGTTACAACAAAATCTTTCTTTTTTAAAACAAAACAAAGGTGATCGTTTTTGTTACCACTTTCCTCTCAAGCGACTTTTCAGGTAAAACAGAGTTCCTTAGAGAAGAATTTTTTCTCCAGACATGAATAGAACAAAAATATGAAAAAATAGAAGTGGGACTGAACCCTGTCCAGTCGAGCAGCCTGCATAGGTAGAGCTTTAACCAAGCAACATCAAGGCATGCATATGTGCATAAAAAATAACCACTGAAAACTACTGCAAAAAGAAGTAACTGAAAGATTTATTTTGAGGAAATGAAACCTCATAAAGAATGCACCCTAAGAGTAGTTACCCATGACCCCATGTGTGAAGATGAGAAGATATTCCATGATTACCCACAAGCCATAAATCATGACCCATACAATTGACATGATATCCTTCGAAAGAAAAATGCAGTCCTAATCATGAAAGGAATAGCCTAATTTTTCACCTTTCCTTTAGCATGGACAACTTATCTCATATTAGCCTTGCCTGAGAAGTAATGGATTTGCAAAGCAGATAGAAAGATGAATACCTACGAAGACTGAAAGTGACTTTCGTGTTCATAGTTACTAGACCAACAATGAGCGAAATGGCCAAGACACCTTCCAATCTCAGGCCTTCACCCAATGACAAGAAGTATACACGTAAATCAACCATTTTAATGGTCCTCTAACATTCTCCATATGCTGTCCAAGGTCAGAATTCCAGTAAATGCAATGAAATGGCTGAGAGCATGATTCCATGGTGGTAGCCAGAATAGGGTTCCAAACCCTTCGAACAAGAGAAGCAATGGATTGACCTAAACTTCCAAAAAAAATCAACTGAATTCCTTTACAAAGATTAGCAACATTTGAAGTCTGAAAGGACTCTCATAGAAAATCAAAAACTCATTATGTCTTTTGAAGTCCGCGGCCTTACCAAAGACTAGCTTTCAACAAACTCATTATCCCTAAACCAAAGACCAAGTATGTGAAAGGTCGACATAATAATGCCTAGCATTATTTCATGGAAAGTGTCAAAAGCTTAAGACTTAAAGTCCCCAAGTAATCACAAGTTTAGTCACTTCCAATGTGACAATTATAATGACTAAAACCTTACCTATTGTTGGATTTTAATCCTTATGATTTATCCATCATTAGACCTGAATGCATTATAATATGCACTCCCATAGTGTGTCGAACATAATTTCCAATGCCAAAAGATATCAAATAATATCAAAGCTGATTGCCACCTTATTAATATTCAATGCCATATAATGTCCAATGTCAAATACTTTCCAGATCCTTGTGAAGTGTAATAAAGGCTAAAATCATGCTAAGTTCACAATTCCATTCCACATACCATAAACCATTTTCAGTTGATTAAGGAAACCTGATAGGATTTTCTTAAAATTGAAAAACAAATTGCATCTCATAAACCCAAGCATCAAGAACCATAGATCATTAACTGAAAGAGGATAAATTAAGATGACTCTAAATATGATAAAAAACCATTAACAATTTCATGATGCTAGAAACTGATCAAGCCACAAAATATCAACCTATAGAACACTTAACATGCCAAAGTCATATAATTAAGTGAATTACTGAAGCACTAATTGTTAAACTAGAAACATGTCACCAGATCAATGGAACATAAACTTGTAACCAAGATTCCTTAACTAAGATCTGCACATGGAGTCAAGAGATCAGTGCCACCAAATATAATATCATCAATGAAGTAAATATGCCAAACAAAAATGAGGCAGATCAACAGATCAAACAACCACCAAGCTGCTAGACTATAACACATTGTCATCAAGGACAAATTAGCACAAGAGAGATTCAACAGTTAGGGTCTCCCTTACAATTGTATTGGTATAATCAGGGTATTTTGATAATTTGAGGTATAGGTGTTTACATGATACTAATTGACAATGGGTTTAGTGTGAGGTATTGTGGAGGTTTACTATTTTTACTTTTATTTAATGTGGAAACTTGTTGTTTAAGTGATGTGACATTTTGCAAAAGTTGGTTAATGATATGGTGAGTATGGTGAATATGTTGAAGTTGTGTAAGTGTTTGGTTGACTACTATATTGCATATTTATGAAAGGTGATGAATATTGTGGTGCTATGGGAGTATGTGCAGGATCATGATGGGCCAAAAAGTGGTGATATGTAAGTGATATGATGGCCCATGTGGCTGACAACCTTTTTCTACCCAAAATTGATGAAATAAAAAGGGCTTTTAAAGGAGATTCTCAGCTTTCCACCAATATTAATTATTCTTTACTTTGAATTTAATAAATAATTATTATTCATTTTCTATTTTAATTACGACTAAAGTCCTAATTGATAGGATGATTGAAAAAAATATATATCTTTCAAATGATATCAATTTTTTTGAATCCAAAACATGCATCACATTCTATGCTTTACATACTAAAGGATTAAAAAAAAAAAATTGAATTTCATGAAGTTTTGACCAAGTTAAGGTGGTCAGACATATGAGTTTTTTATATTTTTTTTAAGTTGTAATAGAAAACTCATAATTAATTATTTACTTGGAAACAAATTAGATAAAAATATGAATTACATCAAGACATGAGTTCTCTAATGATATCTAAAATATTATAAAATTATATTCTCATTTTATTGTGGTTAGGGTGGTCAAATAGACACCTACTTCTTATTTTTTCCCTGAAATTTAAGTACTACTCCATTGAAATTTCAAATTTTCACCAAATAGATTTTTGTTTTTTTTTTAAAATAAACCTAGTAGTTTAGAAACTACATTCAATTTTCTATAGATTCTATTCTTACATATTTTTGAAATAATGTAGATAACTTATTCAAATTTTTACGTCAAGTTTCCTAACTCTGATTTTTTGAAATTTTATCGCCACTTAAGGGCCTATTTTTTCCATGATGATCATCCACATACCCATGGTTGATGTGAGAAAATTATAAAGATTCCCACTAGGAAACTCTAAGCTTGGAGTTAGTCCATTGGTGAATTTTATCATTGAAGATATGGTTGGTGGTGTAAATGTAAGAATAAAAGGTATGGTTGTGGGAAAGGAAACTTGTTTTCCTCCTTGGTTTTGATCATTTATGAATTCTTGAGCACAACTAGCTTTTGTAGGGATTTTAACATCAGCTATATGAGCTATACTATAAAAAACCTCTATTCCTTGAGCATCATTTATCGACCTCCCAAGGTTATCCAAAATAGGCACGATTTTTCTAGCTAAATATTTAATGCTTAAGTAATCTTCAAAGCCATCTAAATCTTTGTCCAATTCTTTTAATTTATCGTTAAGAACATGGGAAATGGTAGTCTCTAATTCCACATTAATATCTTATTGTGAGGTTGTGATGGGTATTGTAGGATTATAAACAGAGCCCCAAATGGGTTCTGTATTGATAATATCTTATGTGTAAGAGTTGGAGGACTAAGGCTCCACAAAAAAGATAATTACAACATGAGATCCCACAGGTCTGCAACTTCATCTCATAGGGATATTAGCAATAGGACACTATGTCATGAAGCTCATATGCATTTCAAAAAAACTTGTGTAGGCATACTATGAATGTTAAGTTATAGAAATATCACAAAAAATACATAGAATCCAAAATCAGAGAGAAAAACCACATGGACAACACAGTGACAAATCTGTGATGAAATTTCAAGCCAAATCTAGCTAGTCTAGGGCATAAGGATCCCTAGACTAGAAAGTCATTTTTTTTTCTTTAAAGAGTTTATATGTTTGAAATAGTGTTTATGTGTTCTATTCTATGATAGTGTAGGTTTGATAGTGAACAAATCTCTAGAATTTGACTAATTTTTGATTGAGCAATGCAAAATGCAATTATGCAAGAAATTTTCAAAACATTCAAGTAACAAAATGAGATTCCAACTACAATATTTATATTTAGAGTGCATAAAATCAGTAATCATGATGTGTAAAATTTGGAAATGAAAATATTGATGCCTTTTTGCAAGAAAAACATTACACTTTTTTACCTTTTTGGCTATAAGAAAATTCCTAAATGAATGCTTTCAGATTTAATTTCAGACTTAATATGACCTAATACAAGTACAATAAATGCAACTAAGATGTAGATCTAACCTATGATGACTGAAATTAACCCTATTTGAACTTTGAATACAATATAGTATGCAAAAATAATTATTTCTTTTTCATGAGATGATGGATACCTAAATGAAGAATCCAAAGCAATGAAAGATTATTCTTAAATATAAGATGATATGCTTCATATTTTATAATGTATTTAATGTAAAATTATTTAGGTTCAAAAAAATGTTATATTGGAAAAAGTGATCTTAAGTCTACTCACTAGAATCAATTCCTTTTCAAAGATGAAGCATAAAATTGGGGGAATTTAGATATCCCAAGGGATTTAGTGACTTACTAACTATCTAGAAGATGAGACAATCTACCCTTGGATCTAAATTGGGATGGTTGGGAGTTGGATTTATGATGTGATGCAATTATGTCACTAGCCAAACTATAAAAATGTAGATTTTGTTATGATTTATGACCAATTAAATGAAGATAGATAATTTTAAGTTTTAGAAATGAGGAGAGAAGACATAATGGTATTTATCTTGTGAATTTGAGCTAATTTTTGCTAGTCTAGGGCACCTTCTGTCTAATATTGAAACCCTTATTCTCAAAAAAGGATTTTGCAATCTTGAAGCACGTAGTTTGTAGCCCTTGCCTTTCAGTTTATGTTGTCTAATCTTTGTTTACTACTGAGGAAATTTGTAGATTTTGTATTTTATCAACTTATAGGATTAATGAATTCATAACCTTTAATCTCTCTCCAATTCACCTTTAGGTTTGCAACCAACACACATGAAATGAGGTGAAGCGTTGTGCCATATAGGGGCTTGCATTAGTCAAACCTCATGTTGGTATTTTATCCTCAACAATAATAAAGTTGATGTAAAACATAGTGTATCCTTTTGAGGGATAGAGACTAAAATATTAAAAATTAATGAATTGAAAATTCACTACAAGTCAACACTCAGATTTGATCTCCTTGATGGACTGAATTCATTCACTTCACCTTCAAGGATCAATTGCAACTTGACTTTACTTGATTTTAAGACCTACAAGTGTTAGTACCTAAAAGTGAAATACATGCAAATACATGAAAAACTGATAGAAAACTTAGTATAATGCTTGGATGGTGAAATGTTTTAGTAATTCTGAAAAACATTCTCTTGACTACTTTTGAATTAGTTTTGAAGTATGATAATTGCTCTAAATTTTTCCTTTTTTCTTCCATTCCTATTAAAATGGCAAAAATAATGTGCACTTATATGCAACCCTTCTAATTTTTTAAAACTTAAATCCCAATAACCAACAATCAGGATTTGAATTTCAAAAAATAAATTACCAACATCCACATGATTGAACTTGAGGCACACTCAAGAGGTCTAGGGTGTAGTGCATCCCAAACAAGATCCCTTTTTTTGTGATCCAAAGTGTTGAGGGAAAATTATTAAATAAATACTTCAATGTTTCACTTTTGATTTTTAGATAAATGTTTAAAATGGGCCATAGAATGTATAATTAGGAAATTAGGTGCATAATTAGGTCCAAGCACATAGGGGGGAGAAAAAAATACAGTGTGAAATTGTCATGGGTGATAATTTATGATGCTTAAATATCTAATATTTACTTTATATGATTACTACATCAATTGAAAAAATACCACAATAATTATGTATTACATTCTACAAAATTTAAGTAATAAGCATGAAACTACTATAGTTGTTTTTGTTTTATTTTGAACAAGGTGCACATTATTTGTTTTGATAATTCTATAGAGGAGGGGAACTGACTACTCAAGACACTAAGACACGAGAGGGTCTAGAATGATAGGCTAACCTGATATACCTCAAGCTAATAGAATATATTTTGGAGAGTTTAAAGTTTAGGGCCTGAAAGGAAGAGCAACCAGGTTGTTATTGTCCTTATACAACACCAAATGTTTTAAGAAGTAAGGTGAGAAAGTTTTCAGAGTCTGGCCTATCACCTAGGCAGCTCATTGGTAGAGAACTATAGTGTAGGACATAGATGATAGTGTAGTGCGTTGGCATCTTAGTGGGGTATTGGCGTCTATATGGATAGAGAGCACAAATAATAGTTAAGAACCAAGAAAAAACCTAAAGATGAACTAATAGATATATTTTTATGTAATAAAAATATATAATATCGAGAAGAGAACTAAGATTAAGTCTAATTACGAAATAACAAATAAGGGTGAGGAAAGTGTGCCTTCCTACCCACAAGTTTGTTGGAAACACAAGGGAAGAAAACTGAGAGGGGGGTGAATTAGTTGTCACAAAATTTCAAAATTATTAATCTTATTAACCTTTATTTTTAGATCTAATTAATAACAGAGAAAGCATGAATCAAAAACACATCAGGAACACATATAACACCAATATTTTTTGCATGGAAACCCTATTAGGGGAAAAACCACAGTGGAATTTAATCCACAAATATACCTTGTTAAAAGTATAAGAATATTAAATGAGGAATGCACATGCATTCAAGAACACTGCCTAGAGCTCATTGCTCAAAGAAAGACTCATTGTCTTACATAAAACATTCAGATTAAATCCATCTGAAGAATTTGAACTGAGAAAGTAACATCTGCTAATGCTTGAGTACAGTTCCTATTAAGCACATGAAAACTTATTCACTCTTCTTCACTCTTCTTCACACTCTCCTCTGCTTTCGAATGATTTGAACCTTATTCACACATAACGCTTGCACTCCTTGTATTACACACTTCTCAAATGAAGAAACAATCACTTATATATCCGCAACAAGAAATTATATTACTTCATGTCAACTTCAACAAAATAATAGAATGAATGCAAACTATTGGCCGAAAATAATAAAGATTATCAATGCGCATCAATCAAGGTTGGACACAACATAGTAGAGACCTAAACCAACATGTGCTTGAACAAAAAAACACCTTCAAAGATTCTTCCTCGGAGGTCCACAACATGCTTCAATCACCTTATCGGCCATGAACATGAAAATATGAACACGCAAGAGAAAATCTTGGATCACGAGCACAATGATCAATGCAGACATGTAACACTGATATAACATGATCTACAAAATGTCCAAAAACACTTCAGGAACATATGCAACAACTCAAATTACTAGAATCATATTGTCTTCTTTCATGAACACTAGTTATAGTAGCAAAGTCGTTGTTGGAACACAAAAAATTATAACTTCCTCAATTATTCATGCACACCTTTGAAACTTACGAAGTTTAAAGTAGATATTTTTGTAAAAAAAACCCTTTAATCCCCAACTTCTCACCAACAACAAACTAAAATTTTCAACACATTGATTTTCATTGCTTCATAGACAACTTGTAACATATTTTATTACAATTTTCTCAATATCCTCAACATATGCAGTCTTAAAGACATTAATGTTAATAGTGTTGAAATCAATGAAAACCACAACATCCAATAATATCCCCCTTTAGCATTGATGGCAACACATGATGTGAAAAATGACACCATCAACGCAACCAACAATCTCCCCTTTATGTCTTGCTCTCCTCTCCCTTAGTTCTTTTAAATTTTTTTCACACTGTTCTTCTCCCCCTATGGTTTTTCACATTACTCTTCTCCCCCTTTTACATCAATGGTAAAGGTACACAAGCTCTGAACCACATATCTGAATCATCTAACTACTCCCCTTGAGTAGTAGCCACCACAACATCAATCCAGATCAAGATATGACTATGAAGTGCATAGACTAATGCAAAGACTATGAATCTTAGTTCTAATTAGGAGGGGTAATCAACCCTAAGTTCCCTCTAAGATACTCAAAAGCATCCTTAGGGAAAGGCTTAGTAAAGATGTCTGCAATCTATTCCTTAGTAGGCACATACTCCAGTCTGACTTCCTTATCACCCACTTTGTCTCTCAAAAAGTGGTACTTGATAGATATATGCTTGGTTAGTAGTAGTAATACATCTGCTTCATCCACAATACTTGAGTACAATTTTTAGCAGTAGTAATATATTTTTCTTCTACTGTAGATAAAGAAACAACATTCTTCTTTTTACTTAACCATGAAATCAACTTCTTTCCCAAGAAAAAATCACCACCACTAGTACTTTTCCTGTGATTCACATCTCCTTCCCAATCAGCATGAGTAAAGGCACTTAAAGTAAGATCATCACCTTTAGGATACTATAGGCCAAAATCAACTATTCCCTTCAAGTATCTAAAAATTGTCTTCACAATAGTCAGATGAGATTCCTTAGGATCGACTTGAAATCTAGCAACAATGCATACAACATTCATGATGTCTGGTCTAGTTTGAGTCAAATCAAATAATCCACTAATCATTGATCTGTATCTAGTTTGATTTTCCTTCAAAGAATCATTATCTTGTGTCAACTTACATCTAGTCACCATGGGTGTATTGACTGGATTTGAATCTTTCATACCAAATTTCTTTAGCAGTTCTCTCACATACTTGGACTGAGATATAAAGATTCCTTTCTCTAACAAAGTAATTTTTAATCCCAAATTTTTTTTTTAGCTCTCCAATCATTGACATCTCAAACTCATTCTACATCTCATTAGAAAACTTCATGCACAAACAATCATCTCCTCCAAAAATGATATCATCAACAAAGACTTCCACAAATAATTGGGTATGTGCAGGATCATCGTGGAAAAAATAGGCCCTTAAGTGGCAAAAAATTCAGAAAAAACAGAGTTATGGAACTTGACATAAAAATTTGAGTAAGTTATCTATATTATTTAAAAAATATGTAAGAATATAATTTGTAGAAAATCCAATTTAGTTTCTAAATTACTAGGTTTATTTACCAAAAAATAAAATCTATTAGGTGAAAATTTGAAATTTCAATACAGTAGTACTTAAATATCAAGGAAAAAATAAGAAGTAGGTGTCTGTCTGACCACCCTAACCACATTAAAATGATAATATTTTTTTATAATATTTTAGATACAAGTAGAGGACTCATGTCTCGATGTGATGCATAGTTTTTTGTAATTTTGTTCGAAGTAAATAATTAATTATAATTTTTTTATGAATTTTTTTTTAAAATATAAATACTCGTATGTCTGACCACCTTAACTTGGTCAAAAGTTCATGAAATTCAATTTTTTCTTTTTTAATCTTATATTATGTGAAGCATAGAATGTGACGCATGTTTTGGATTCAAACACTATGATACTGTATGAAAGCTATAGATGTTTTTCAATCAGCCTAAAAATCAGGACTTTAGTCGTAATTCAATAGAAAATGAATAATAATTATTTATTAAATTCAAAGTAAAGCATAATTTATATTGGGGGAAAGTTGAGAATCTCCTTTTAAAACCCTATTCGTTTCATCAATTTTGGGTTAGAAAAAATTCGTCAGCCACATACCCATCATATTGCCACTTTTTGGCCCATCATGATCCTGCACATACCCAATTGTTTATCATCATGAATTTTGAAATATAGATTACTATCAAAAAAACATTTGTTAAATCCAAGCTTCAACAAATACTTATCCAATTTGGAATACCAAGCTCTAGGGGCTTGTTTGAGTCCATACAATGCTTTCTTCCACTGACATACCATATATCCTTGATCAGTCAATTAAAATCCATCAAGTTGTTCAATATAAAACTCTTCTTCTAATTCACCATTTAGAAATGTTGACTTGACATCCATCTAATAAACTTTGTAGTTTTTGTAAGCAAAATAAGCAAGAAATAGTCTTACAACTTCAATTCTAGCAACAGGAGCAAAATTGTCTTAAAAGTCAATTCCTTCCATCTGAGAGTGTTCTTTGTATACCAGTCTTGCTTTGTTTCTAATAACTTCACCTTGTTCATTCAGTTTGTTTCTAAAAACCCATTTGGTTCCAATTACATTTTTGTCTGTAGGTCTAGGAATAAGAATCCATGTATTATTCTTCTCAATTTGGTGTATTTCTTATTTCATTGCTTCAATCCAATGTTCATCTTTGCATTGTTCATTGACATTACTTGGATCAATCTTTGAAATTAAACAATATTCTTCTACAATTCTTCTCCTCATCTAGACACCTTTGTTCTTATTTCCTATAATTTGATTTTATGAATGATTTAATCTCACATACCTTGCAGTCTTAGAGTGTTCTTGAATTTCAGGCTCTTGTGATATCTCTTATATGCATTCACTAGTCCCTCCTTCTTCTTGATCTTATTGATTCATGAGAACAATTTGAATTTGATTTGAAGTCCGACTTTTGTTAGTACTATCATTTTGATCATCAGAATCACATCCACAGGTTTTGGAGGGTCTAGTAATGTCTTCATCAACCTTAACATTTGCAATTTCAACCATTTTCTTCAATCTCTTGTTGTAGCACAGGTAGGCCTTACCCTTAGTAGAATAACCAAAAAAGATCCCTTCATCACTTCTAGCATCAAAATTTCCGATATCTTCATCTCTTTTGATATAGCATTTCCTCCCAAAGATTTTGAAATATTTAACAATAGGCTTGTGACCAAACCATAGTTCAAAGCGAGTCTTACCAATATTACCTTTGATTTGTACTCAGTTGAGGATATAAACAACAATACTCATAGATTCTCTCCAATATACATGAGGGACATTTCCTTCCAGCATCATAGTCATAGAAGCATCTAGAACTATCTTGTTCTTCCTTTCCATAACTCCATTTTGTTGAGGGTTCTGCGGTGCAGATAGTTATCTCTTTATCCCATGTTCTTCACAAAAAGAATCAAACTCACCGGAAGTAAATTCACCACCTCTATATGATCTTAGACACTTAATCTTCAGACCTTTCTCTATCTCAACCATAACCTTAAAGATCTTGAACATCTCTAGAGCTTCAAATTTATCCCTTAAGAAAGTAACCTACATCATCCTAGAGTAATCATCAATGAGCAACATGAAATACCTATAACCTTGTAGACTTTTGATTCTAGTAGGACCACACAAGTCAATATGCATAAGCTCCAACAATTCATTTGAACAATGTTGTTTGCTCTGAAATAAAATTCTAGTTTCTTTTCCTAACTGAAATTGCTTGCATATGACATTAGTAGGCTTCACCAACTTAGGAAGTTCTCTCATAGTCTGTGAGGAACTTATCTTGGTAATATTGTCAAAATTTACATGACACATTCTTCTATACCACAACCAACTTTCATCAACTTGAGAAATCAAACAACTTTTACTAGCAACATTTAGATGAAATATTCTACCTCTTGTTTTAGTACCTAAAGCAATCACATTTCCAGAAGTTCCCAATATGCTACACTTTCCATCTTTGAATTGAATATTTTATCCCTTATCAACCATCTATCCAACACTCAAAAGATTATGCTTCAAGCCTTCAACATAAATAGCATCATCAGTATTGTTCTTACCATCAAAAGAAATAAATCCTCTTCCATAGATAATACCACCATTTTTATCACCAAATCTTACAACACCACCATCATACATTTCCAGGCTTACAAATTTTCTTTTTAATTTTGTCATGTGATGTAAACATCCACTGTCAATTACCCATTCATATTTTTATTCAACTCGAGAAGCTAGAGATTTCTCCACTTTTGTACAACTAGTAGATTCAGTAGACACGAGATTTTTTTCTTTGATAGCAATAAACTCAAACTCATCTTCACTTGCATTCCCTTTTTCATATTCATCATCTATTACACCTTCATCAACAACATAATAACACTTCACTTTAAGTTTAAGCTTGTAAGGTCTTGGCTTAGGAGCTCTTTCTAGACACCTTGATGCAAAATGACCTATATTATTGCAATAATTTTTTTTTATAGGTAACTTTACTTTATACTTACCTTCTCCTCTAGCTTCCCTTTTGACAATAAGTGCTTCAAGCTCATTTAGTTCTCTTTATTCTTCTTCAGTCTATCTCATTTCTTCTTCATAATTGAATACCTTTCTAGAAGAAATTTCACTTGGATCATATCTATGCTTGTCTCTCTTGGAAGTAGTAGCTTTGAATGTAGATTCTATCTTAGGAAGGGCATCATCAAATTCACTCAACTCGAAAGAAATATGTTTACCAACCAACATATCTCTGGTTACATTTTTCATAGTTTGGAGCTCATCAATAGCTATAGCTTTAACTTTATATCTAGTAGGCAAGGATCTAAGAACTTTAGTAACAATCTTTGATTTATCTAACTGTTCACCAACATATTTGATGCCACACACAAGTTCATTCACTCTTTGCATTAAAATAGCAATATTTTCATCATCACCCATTTTCAACATTTCATATTTCCCTTTCAAACTTTATAGCTTAGCAATCTTTACATTTGCATCACCTTCATACAAGGTTTCTAACTTTTTCCATATCTCATAAGTAGTCCTCAGCTCCATAACATTTGTCATCTTAGAATTAGTCAAAGCACTCAACAATGGTTCCTTAGCTTTGATATTATATTCAACATCCCCAATCTCAACAGTAGTAGTAGGACCATTCTGAGGAATAACATACCTATTACTTGTAATGTTTCAGTAGGATTCACCAATGCATCTCAAATGACACACCATTCGAGTCTTCCACAAAGAATAATTTGTTCCATCACCTCTCAAACTATCCTTCTTGTATGTTGTCATCTCGAATCACCTCAAGCTATTAAACTTCTTCCAAGGAACCTGCTCTAATACCAATTATTGGCAACACAAGGGAAGAAAAATAGGAGGGGGGTGAATCGGTTGTCACAAAATTTCAAACTTTTTAAAAATTATTAACCTTTATTCTTAGATATGATTAATAATAGAGAAAGCATGAATCAAAAACACATCAGAAACACACATAACACCAATATTTTTTGCGTGGAAACCCTGTTAGGGGAAAAACCATGGTGGAGGTTAATCCACAAGTTATACCTTGTTAAAAGTATAAGAATATTAAATGAGGAATGCACATGCATTCAGGCACACTTCCTAGAGCTCACTACTCAAAGGAAGAATTAGTATCCTACATAAAACATTCAGATTAAATCCATCTAAAGAATATGAACTAAGAAAGTACAATATGTTAATGCCTCAGTATAGTTCTAGTGAAGCACATGAACACTTCTTCACTCTTCTTCACACTCTTCTCTGCTTTCGAATGATCTCAACCTTATTCACACATAGCACTCGCACTCTTTGCATTACACACACTCACACACACACACTTATCAAGTGAAGAAACAATCACGTATATATGCAATAGGAAATTACATTGCTTCATGTTGGCTTCAACAAAATAATAGAATGAATGCAAACTATCAGCCCAAAATAATTAAGATTATCAATACGCATCAACCAAGGTCGGCCACAACATAGTAGAGACCAAAAAAAATGTCCTCGAAAAAAAAAAGTTCAAATATTATTCCTCAGAGATCCACAACATGCTTCAATTGCCTTGTTGTCCATGAACACGCAAGAGAGAATCTCAGATTGTGAGCACAATGGTCAATGCAGACATGCAACACAAATAGAACATAATCTAGAAATGTCCAAAAACACTTTAGGAATATACACAATAACTTAGATTACCATAATCATATTATCTTTTTTCATGAACACTAGTTATGGTAGAAAAGTAGCTGTCGGAACACAAAAACTTATAACTTTCTCAATTCTTCATGTGCACCTCTAAAACTTACGAAGTAGAAACTAGATAGTTTTGTAAACAAACCCTTTAATCTATAACTTATCACCAACAACATAATAAAATTTTCAACACAGTGATCTTCCCTGCTTCATAGACAACCTATAACATATTTTATTGCAATTTTATCAATATCCTCGACATATGCATTCTTACAGACATTAATGCTAATAGTGTTGACATCAATGAAAACCACAACATGAAACAAATTTGATATCTTAGACGTCTTCACTTTATGAAAAACCTACACAACAAATAACAAGAAAAAGTTGGGGTTGTGTTTAAAGGACTACCATAGTCAGTCCCCCACTTTGGTGTTTCCACCTCCACGGAAAGCTAAGATAGCAATGATTGGAGAAGTATGATAAAGAAAGATATTGAAATAGCAATGACAAGCAATATCTTGAACAACAATATAGTACAATATTAAAAAATAACACAAAGTAAAAGGAAGATGGAGTGATATCACCTTCAACCATGTCAGCTCAAGGTAAATTGGAGATGGAGTGAGCTAGCAAGCTTTCAAAGGCCAACATTTCCACAACAATGAAGAGAGTAAACCAAAAAAGTATCAACTTGCAGATTCAATGGAGGTGGTGGAGCTTGAAGGAGTTGAAAGTGAGTGTAGAAGTTGGAATGATCAAGAGGAATGCCAAGAAGATGAGTTGAATGAAGAAGATAGAAATTTGAAGGAAAAGATGGAGGCGAAGGAATCGTTCAAACTCAGTTTGAAGGGTAGGAGATGTTACACTTCATGTCAAATGGAGGAGTGTAATGCCTCTATAGATTCTAGAGGTGGGAATCCTATTAGGATATTAGAATTTTTCACAGATGTCCACCAGATGTGCTAGTATTCATGATAGAATATCCCCCACCAAGATGTAAAAATACTACCATGTGGACAAGGAAAGGTTGTAGAAATATGAATTGCATTATTGGGTTTAATTCTCTAAGGTAGGATGTGGCATACATGGGGAATTTGTAAGGGGTTAAAAATTCATGAAATTACATTTTTCCCCCACTTTAGCAAGCATAGGTGTCAATGAATGCACGATAAAGTATAGTGAAATCTAAGGAATGCATATTTGAATCATTGAGCAAGTAGACCATAATTTGGTGAACTTGGGTGTAGGAGAGAGAGAGATGGCCCTATAGGTACCTGGTACCATGGAGATTTGTACAAATATTTACAATTACTTGGTCCTCTAGAAGTTGAACAAAAGGCTCAATAGGTGCTTGGTCATATAGAGTTAGCTCCACATGCACTTAGTCTTATAGAAGATAAACAAAAGGTTATATAGTTTCTCAATTCTATAGAATGAAAACACTTCACAAGTGCCCGGTCTTGCAAAGGAGGTGCATCAACTGCTCAAACCTCAGGGATGCTAGATGTGAAAGGATCTATAGAGTTTGATTGACCCTCACAGGTTCTCATTCCTACAAGGAAACATGTTAATCCATAGAAAAAACATGTTAGGAAAGCAAAAGGTCCTGCAAACAAATAGATAGTCATATCTTAGAACAAACAACTGAAAGAGAATCTTTCGAAGGGGTCACTTGTGAACCCTTCAAAAGAAAGAGGGTTTTCTCAAAGGATGCTCTATTTGAAGAGCGACGCAATTTCTTGTAAATGATCCTATCACCAAGGAGTCCTTTTGAAAGATTCTCTTTCGTCAAGGAATCCAAAAAAATAAGAATAGCCTTCTCGAAAGGGAATTCTTATTTTTTTATTATGAATTAAATTTCAAAAGAAAATCTTACTAAGTAGGTCCTTTCTGAAGGATGTGGTTTTGAGAAAAATATGAATATTTTTAGCAAGGGATTCGTTGGCCATAAAATACACCTTATTGAAAATTAGAGAGGTAGAGGCCACCCCTTATGATGGTGTATGCGAAGTGAAGGAGCATGTGGCATCCTAAGGAATGAAGAACATGATGAGATGTAGATGTGGAAATTTCGCCACACACACACGAGGGAAAACACATAAGTACCACAACATCAAGAAGAAAGAAAAGAAGAGAGAAAGATAAAAAAGGTAAAAAAGAAAGGAAAGATGAAGAAATCAATAGATAAGGGGATCTGATATTTTGAGGTAAAAAATTCTCATTGATATAGATAGATAGATATATAGTATAATATACATATAAATTGTCATAGATACCCTAGTATATCGGATCATGAAGAAGGGTACATGAAAAAATAAATATAAAAAATTGGGTCAACATTAAAGGGAGGCCTAAATGCCCCCAACAGTTTGCATCATCCCCAATTGTGGAAAATGAAGGCACAAAAATTAGAATAATGATGTAACAAATAGAATAATTTTATGGCACAAAACACTCATGTATCCAAGAAGCTACAAGGGTCCTCCAAGAAAACATAAAACAAGCATAGGGAAAACACAAAACACACACAAATCTAATCTACAGATAAAGAAGATGTGCTCTCCTAGTCCTCATCAGCTAGGAGGTCATTTTTCTCCCAATCTAGATCATTATAGGGAGAGGGCGGTTGATCTTGTAAGGGTGAGATAGTAAAGGGAGCACCCTTCGACTCCCCTATGACAAGAGCTAAGGAAGAGGGCCCCTTCAGGTCTTCTTCACTCAACTTCTGTGAGGTAAACATCATTGATTTTGCAAAATTCACTAATAGAGCTTAAACATTATCCACTAGTGTGAACAAGGGTGACTACAAACTACACCAATAGTTTAATATCTTTCACATGGATTTTAAGAGGCATCTAACAAGATTAAGATGCTCTTGCAAATTCAACTTATCACCAAACACACTCTAAAGGCTTGTAGCCCTCAAACTGACTTCTCACAATATCTTTTATAAGAGACCATACAAAGACTTACAAAACATCATTTGAGAGACACTTCAACCTTGAGCCATAATACCAAAAGGTCCAATGAGGTTTCTTCGAGAAAATATTACAAACCAATAGACTTCCCCTATCCTAAAACCACCAATTAGGCTCTTCTACAAAGGAGGTACATCCAAATCACCAAGTCTCCACCCTAACTCAATGGAAAGTCTTTAATTATGCATCCAAACATCAGATTCCACCATTAGTTCACATGTTTATGACCTCTAAGCCACTGTTTTATGAAACCCTTACTCTACATGCAAAAACCACGGGTTTATTGAAACTCCTATATCTCGGGTTTGTCTGACTCAAAAAAAACCTTCAACACATCTTTATGACCTTGCATAAATGTAATCCACTCTTACTTGGATAGTACCAAAAACATTTTGAAAAACCCCTTCTTTAACCCACCAATTTCACATAAAAAATACCCTATTCAGCCCTAGGGCAGCACCTAAGTCAAACAACCTCAACTTCCTAGCCTATAAACACATAGGAAAACCTACCCTACTATCAGATAAGTCTTTGCACTGAGAAAATAATGAGGACAATAGGTGGAATGACTAACATTACATATCTACACCAATCAAACCCTTAACTCTATATTTACAGGGCTGCTTCAGAAATGTAAAGAGATCTCTGAAAAATTGTAATGAAAAGACTTCAAACTTAATTCAAAAGAAAGTTACATCATGCCTATACAAAATCTAATAAACTTCAATGCATAACAAAGGTTGTACGGGCCGTAAAGCACAAAGAAAGTTTAGAAATCCAAAGGATTTACATAGATGGCATTGTATTTCATGAAAATGTTTTCAAAATAAGCTTCAACAACCTTGTGTTCGAGCCTTTGGAGGGTTTAAATACATTTTGTAGTTAAAAACCAAATTCCCAATGCCTACAACTATTTTTTGAACTTCCTTGACCCTTCAAATTCCCTAAAAGTTGCATTTTGACAATTTTTGTTTTTAACAACATTTACAATATTTCTTTTGTAACATTTTACATACTTTGACACATAAGATACAAAACACCCTGATTACATATTAAATGGTCTTTCTAGACCTTATTTAGCATAATAGACTAGAAACAGTCCCATTCTATCCACCTAAGAACCATGAATCACGTACGAAAGAAAATTGGGCTTATTGACCTTATTAAGACAAAAGCACATCAAATCCTATAGCTTGCTCAATATCAACCTTGATTGACCATTGTTGACCAAAGGTGCTCCTGCACCATCCACTGAGTTGAATATACACTTGACGGGAGTGCCATGTGTCAACTTGGAAAGCAATGAAGGAGGTATCAAAGATCCACTAGTGACCTCACTGAAAGACCTGGGGGTAGTGACAAACTCGATGGATGTTGCATGGCGACCTCTAACACTAGGATGATGCAAGCCAAAGAAGAAACTTCTCATAGAAAGGGAAATCCTTTCTCCTTAACCCCATTAGAAGTAGGGTTGTCCTATACCTTGTGCTTCATCAAGGGATGCAATATCCCCATAGAAGAGGTGGAAGGCGAGGAAGAAGAGGAGAGAATAGTAGTGGAAACTACTGAGTTATTTGGCATATCAATGGGCTTTAGAAAAGGTGGGATGTCTAGAAGAGACATTAGAAGAGGAGGCTCAATAGAGGGGGTTATGCAAACTTGCACCCTTTTAGGGTGAGGGTCATATGCACTCACAAGGGGAGCTGAAACCAAGATCAAGCTAATATGAACCAAAGCAGGAGGGGTAGAAGAGGAGGGAACAACAAGAGATTAAAAAAAGGTAGTTGTTGGTTCCGCTTTCGCCTTCTGTAGGGTAGCCTGCTCAGTAGCTAGAGCCTTCCTCCAATGCTTACACTCATGCACAAGCTAGTTTCTTTAGCTCCAAGAGCTAGAATCTATAGCTTGAGGAGGAGAAAAAGGCTCTTGTTTTTCCATGGGAGTGTCCATCACAACCATTGTTGGTGGAGGGAGTGAATCTTGGATAGAAACTAGAGGAAGAGATGCAAACTAAAACAACAACTGGTGGAGAAGCAGAATTAAGCATCTTAGCAGTAAGCCTCATCCCATTCACTACCTTAGGGGTAGGAGAAGCAAGAGGCTACGGAGGTTGAGACAAAGAGGTGACTCGATGGATAACCTTTACCTTACCATATACAATAGGTCGAGGCACTATGTGCAAGGCACGAATGCCAAACACCTGATGCTTGTCCTTTTGCCAAGTGGGCACCACTAGACTCCCAATGAGACACATGGAGGTGGAAGATTCAAAGGCATCGTAGTAGGGCAAGAGGAAGGATTCTGAGCACAAGAAAAAATCCCCATCCTCTTTTGAGAGGAGGAAGAGGTAGATTGTTGGTGTGTGATCATGGAAGCCTCAACTAAAATAGCATAGGGGGAAGGAGGATAGGTCACTTTGGCACTATGTCCCCATTCTAACATATTTTACATAAGTGTGATACAATAGGTTCATCCTCGAGGAAGTGGACCAATAGGGGAAGGCCATAAGTGATCTAATAAATAGGTAGCATGCGATACCAAGGGTTTATAACTAGTGTTGTGCACGATGTGTATTGAGCCCTCATGAAATAATTTGAAATATTTATGGATCACTGAAGGGACAGTGTTCATGGAATCTAACCAAGGGATGCCTAGTTTCACTCTGAACAAGTTAGACTTTGGGATGATATCAAAAATAGTATTTACAGTCTTGGGCCCTACCAGGACTTAAAGGGTGATGGAACCAATCGAAGGGATAGAAATACCATCATGCATATGTATCGTTCTCTTAGATTCATCATACCCATCCTTATGTATAATTTTAATTAACATTTAATATCCTCTATAATAACATTAACTTAGCACATAGGATCAACGAGGAAACTAGTCATGGTATTCTTTTTAATACACGTGGTAATATGTACAAATGGTTTCGTACTTGCATTCATAGGCAAGTCATGCAATGTAAAGGTTATAGAAAGAGACCCATTCATAGGTTGTACCAATAGGACGGGAAGATGTATGAAAGAATCCATTTTCTAAATACACCACAAAGGACTTTCTCAGAAGACCCCAAGGCTTACCAATCAAACAGTGACCTATTCTAGAGTTTTCTTCACAACATTTAGGGACTTTTATAACTACATCGCTAGGGGTCATAGGTTGGGTTGCAAGGCTATGTGCCCTACAACACACACACCTATAGAACACCTAGAACATTAGAGAAGATTCATTAAACACTAAAAATGGAACCAAATTAGTTCATGTTAGGCTCACCAAAATGTATAGGAGGGGGACTAGCTGCTCCAAATCCCAGGTCATAAGAGGGTCTAGAACAATAGGAAACCCTAATCTACCTCAAGCTAATATATATTCTTTGGGAGAGATTAAATTTTAGAGGAAAAAAGGAAGAGCAACCAGGTTGTTGTTTTCCTTATACGAGCTTGAATGTGTGAGGAAGTTAGGTGAGAAAGTTTCCAAAGTCTAGACTATGATAGGCGACTCATTGCCAAAGGACTACAACACTAGACATAAATGAAAACATGGCGCATTGATGTCTTGGTGGGGTGTTGGCATCCATATGGATAGAGAGCATAAAGTATAGTAAGGAACCAAGGAAAACCTACTAATGACCTAATGGATATAGTTTGATGTAATAACAATAGTAAAGCAATAGAATATCGAGAATAGAACTAAGATTAAGTATAATTATGAAATGACAAAGAAGGGTGAGGAAAGCGCACCTTCCTTCCCATGAGTTGATATCTTCAAGGTATTCACTCTATGAACAACCTACACACACAATAATGATAAAATCTTGGGGTTGTGTTTAGAGGACTACCGCAGTCAGTCCCCCACTTTGGTTTTTCCACCTCCATGGACAACCATTAAAGCAATGATTGGAGAATTATGATAAAGAAAGATATTGAAATAGAAATAAAAAGCAATGCATTAAAAAAAAATATTCTATGATAGTAAACATTAATGAAAAGTAAAAGGAAGATGGTGTGATATCACCTTCACCCATGTGCACTCAAGGAAAATGAGAGGAGTCAGATTGCAAGCTTTCAAAGGCCATCATTGCCACACCAACAAAGAGATTAGATCAACAAAGTATGAAATTGAAGCTTTAATGGAGGTGGTGGAGGTTAAAGGAGCTAAAAGAGAGTGTAGAAGTCGGAATGATCAAGAGGAATTACAAAAAGATGAGTTGAATGGAGGATATAGAAATTTGACAGAAAAAATGGAGGGAAATTAGTTGTAATGCCCCTATGCTAGTGTCCTCGACAAAATATCTCCCATCGACACATAAAAAAACTACCAAATGGATAGGGGAAGGTGGAAAAATTATGAATTGCATTATTGGATTTAATTCTCTAAGTAGGAGGTAGCATAAACAGGGAATTTGCAAGGGGGTGCAAATTTACACCATTAGACATTCATCTTCTCCATATATTTATAATTTTAATAATTGCATATTTTTAAAGAATAACATTTAATGTTTGAATTATTATAGATTTGTTTATTTGTGCATTGATATTACTCCTTCCTGTTCAAATTGGTTTATGGTTGTTGAAATCATTTGTTTCACCTTTGTTTTAATTGATGATCATGCCTCTTGTGAATCCTCTTCCTACTCTTCATTTGCTTCATCCCCTTCCTCTAGGATCACTTGGATATACTCCTTGTTTAAACTATACTCTTATGCATTTATCCTTCTAGTTCTTGACCATGAATTATGATTTAAATGCTTTCTCAAGGTGTCTTTTGTTTTCTATTCAGAATTTATATTCATGTTAGTAAATATTTCATAATCTCTTAAATAAATATTATTTTCAAGTCCTTTAACTCTTCTAGTACAACTAGTATGGATCAAAATTTTGGGGTAAACTTCTTAATATACTATCTTAATATCCTATTTTCAATTCTTTAATCATCTATTATTTTTCCACAAGATTATATATAAATAAACCAACGCACTATATAAGAAACAAAACTCATTTATTGAAACAAAAAACTAATTAAATATTAATCGTAAACTTCTTAACATATTCTCTATTGTTGTTTAATATTCTATCTTTCCTTGAGATTTTAATAACCACACTCATTGCATATGTAAAAAATCTCATTCAATGATTCTAATTTTTTACTAATGAGTTTTTAATATCACCTTCTTAAAATATGTACTCATACCCATTTTTGATTGTTGGTAGCATGATAAGAATTCTATAAAATATCACATGCTTGCTTAGACTTTGTTGTTACTTACTTATCCATTCCCCATTGTATAGAAACAAATGTAGCTTTAATATTTATTTTTTTCATATTTTCTTGAAAAGACCCTTCTATACATGTGATAGGGCATCATAAGTTGCCTAGTTTACTAGTTTTGAAATGTCATTATTTAGGAAGTTCCATGGATCTTGTGAAGAAAAAAATGTTTTCATCTTAGTCGTTCAATATCGTATTTTTTTCTAATGAACTTTAGAATTTGTAATTGAGTGGATTTTCTACTCATAGTGATTGTTGTTAATCATCTTGAAAATTATTATAATTCCTCATTTGATAACTAGAGTCTAATATCAATTTGTTGAAATAGTGTGTTTGCTCTATTTTAAAATAATTCCCTTTTTTAAAACAATCAAATATTCAACAAAAAAGACTTGTTAAATATAAATTATTATTTAGAATACAAAATCACATAATAATAAAAAAATGATTCTATATTAATAGGAAATGTTTTTGCAAAATAGAAAACCATTTTTTTCTTTATTGAATATATTACGTCTATTATTAATCTAAGTTTTATATACAATAAATACCCTTTAAAAATTCAACAACTTAACTGTATAACTTCTACAACACAATTATGTTCAGAAGTAGTGAGAGAAGAGGATTTGGGCACGCATGTGTAGGTTTGAATTCTAAAGGCGGTAGTGAGGATGAAGATGCAAAGGATGATGACAATGGGGTTTTGGAGTTCACAAGAGTGGGTGCTCATTCCTCTACTAGCATAGGATCCATTGGTGGTGTTGGGTTTGTTTTCGGGGATGAGGATCTATTTTTGTTGATGTTGAAGACATAGAGGAGGATGGTTTGAAGTTTTCTTTATTAAAGCTACTTGCTTTGAAGATGCAAAGGTGGATAGTTCAGAGGTTGTTGTTGGAGCTACAAACACTGGTGTGGGTTTTGACCTTGGAGACTTGGTGGAGGGGATTAATGAGGGGGGTTTCCATCCTCCTATGGACTAGGAACTTGCTCCTTGTGTCAGATCTTATTTTTTTCTCTCTAAAGATGGGATTGATAATGAGTGGTTTATTGATTTGGATGAAGAGAAAGAAGAGCTCCTTCTTGATATGTCATTGGAGGCTCGTAAGAAGTCTCGATTGTGTGTGAATATGGGGAAGAAAGAGGAGGATGGTGCTCCTTTTTTTGAGCTGCTTAAAGGCTTCTTAATCACCTAATTCCTTCAAAACAGGTTTGTAGTATGCAGGCTATTGGGCTTGGATTGGACGTGAATCTAGGTGTATCTCTGGCTTCTAGATCTGAAGGTTTGAACATTGTTCAGATGCTTGTGAAGGATCATAGCTCTAGGGTTGGTTTGGTTAACCCCCCTTTATCCTCTAGTTTCTCTGGTGAGTTGGGAGCTACAACTTCTCCTGTGGGTTTGGATGCTATTAAGGGATCCATCCCTACATGTGAGGGTGATGTTGTTACTCCTATCATTTGGGTTCATGATGTTGTGGTGGATAAGTGTATTGTTGCTATTGGTAATGCTCTTATTTGGAGTTTCTTAGGCCCTTGTCCTAATACTGATGCTATTCATTAATGGGCTCTAGTTAATTGGAAGGTTTTTGGTCTACTACAGGTGACTACTTTGCCAAAAGTTTTTTTAATTTTTTCCTTCCAACTCCTTCCGTCGAGTCTAGATGTCTTACATGGAGGGCCTTGGTTCTTTGGTAATTTTTTCCTCCTTCTAAAAAGTTTGACTATGGGATTTGTGGCTTCAAATAATTGTTTCGATTAGGCCCCTATTTGGTTTAGACTCTCATCACTTCCTTTGGCATTTTGGGATGAGGTGGTATTTTGTGGTATTGGTAAGAGTTTTGGTTCTTTCTTAGGCATGATAGGATCAAGAAAGACATGACATGTTTAGTTTATGCTAGATTTTGTGTTTTGGTTGAAACTGGAAGGCTTCTACCAAATAAAATTATGATTCATTTCAAGATGGGTGTGTGGGAGCAGAGTATTCTCTTCGATTCTTCCTCTTTGATGTGCTCTCATTTCCTTAGAGTAGGTCATTTTTCTCGCTCTTTTCAGGACTTTAATCTTGTGAAACCATGTTCTATTGGGAAGGCTTCAGGCTCCTCTACTATTTTTCCCACTGAAAAGTCAGTTTTGGTGAACTCCAAGGCTGAGGTGTTGGAAGTGTAAGATCTTATTGATGTCTTTAGGGGAAGCCCTCTCAAAGATAATATTCTTCCTATTAGTATGAATGAGTTTGTTTCATCCAATTTTATTTGATTGACTCATCTAGATCAAGATCCCCTTATGAGCTCTTTGTTTGGACACAATTTTGAACCTTCCCGATTGTTGTGGCCCCCTTTGGTGGCCTAAAGCTAGATGACTATTTTTTGTTGTGTTGCACGGCTCCGGTGTTTCTCTGCTTTTTGTGAGGTTTTCAGTTGCCCTTCAAAATCTATTTCTGATGTTTGGTTCTTTTGATGTTATGTTGTACTTGGCTCCTTTTTTGCCTTGTGGGGTTTTTGTGTAAAGGGTACAACACCCTATAAATAATGCTTATATTGTCAAAAACTTCTACAACAGAATAAATATATTCTAAAATATTCTATATATTGTAAATTATTCAAGTGGATTAAATATATATTGATTAATACGAATATACAAGAGAAGATATGGCGAGCAAAATAATGTCTTAGAACAAATAGATTCTTTCCACACCCAAATTAAGATACTATGTTATCCAAATAGCTATATAATATTGGTAAATATGGAGAAGACCGGTAATTCTCTGATCACATCAAAATACAAATAGAGAACCTTTTCTTAAAGGATGATAAAATGTTAACATTGAGAGGTCTTTCTATATAAAACGAAAGGTTTATACACAGAAACACTTTCATAATCACTAGTTCATTATGTAAATAAATATAAGCACATACGAATAGAGTACTTGTCTTGAAAGGTTCCAACTTCTGTAAAGACTAATTACCCTATTTGTATTCTGAAATTTAAAATTAATCTACTATTACCAGCACATATGTCTGAGCATTCATACACAACCAAAGTATTTAAATATAGACAATTACATTTATATTGTAGCTTTATACTCCAAAAAATAACGTAGCCAGAACATTTCTACTTATGGTACATCCTATACAAATTTCATTAACAAAGAATTTCACGCTTACAGTTTGATGTCAAATAACCCTGGAGTGAATCGGAATCACAGGAGAGAATATATAGGGGAATACGAGGAAGGGGAACAGGAGTGGGAGTCGTAGGAGAGTATACCAATAACCCATCTATGCGTTTTACAATCTCTTTATTCCTCCTTACCCACCAGTAAGAAGGGATTTGAAGCTTCTCAATCAACAAGTTGGAGTGCTTGTTCACCAGAGCTGGATCTCTTCCGGATGATTTGAAAAGGGAGCTTGTTATTTCCTTGAAACCCATCAAGCAAATGGAGATACACCTCTAAATTGTGGAAGCTGGCTGGATTATACGATTGCTTCAGCATTGGAGAGCAGCTACTGTCCAAAGTAATCGTGACGCCCACATGAACATATGTCCATGGAAGCCAATGCAGAAATCTAGTGAGCCATCCCATGTTCTCGTTGAGTAAAACTCCGGGAACTCTGGGAACCAAGTCCCATTTATTTACCACGCGCAACACCTTAACGCCGATCTCCTCCAAATGTTGGGAAAATGCTAGATTTCCTACACGTGGAGAAGCAAAGGCAAAGACTGTGACAGGTATTGATTTCCTATCGTTTTCTTTCATGACAATCTGTTTGATATCATAACCACTTAGAGTTGCTAACGCAGCTCCCAAGCTATGTCCAGTGAACGTTATGCTCACTTCTTCATCTTTGTACTCATTCAATAACCTTGCTATTTCATTCACCACAATATATCTTGCGCTGAGTCTGCATCTCACAGAGTCACCATGTACAGAGGTATAACAGGTTAGAAATCCCTTCTCTATTTGAACACCTGGTTTGAAAGTTGTTTGTATGTCGGGGCATTCTCTACTCTGAGATGAGGTGGCAGGAACTAATATATCTTTCAGATTTTGTATCCATTCTTGAGGTGTTTCAGTTCCCCTCCATGCAACAACTATGTCTCGCCTTCCCAATCTCTTTATCTCCTTTCGGTCTGTGCAAACAGTAATAAAGCCCATCCATGCACCGCAATCGCTGGATTTCGGCTGGAAAAACGACTTTAACACGGTAGTATTGGCATAAATATATCTGGTTACTTGGTAGCCACGCCCACTCCTAAGCAATGCCATTCTACGCCCCAGCGAACTTCTACTGCGTTTAGAATTCCCATAGTATTTGGAAGAATAAGTGTTGTCAAATTTATCATAGCATTGCTGTGCAAAATCACCTCAGAAGTGGGTTAATGGGGTCAAGCATGCCATTCCAATTATCACTACCCTGAATAAATCTCCAAATATCGTCAACCTTGGCTTGGCTTATGTCTTTTCCATTTGCTTTTATTTGGTCAGTTGTTAGAGGCCCACCGTCAACACCTAATGGAGATATTGCCATGGATTTTCTATGCCACATAGAATTTACTAAACAATCCAAAGATTCTCAAATCGTTTGCGCTATGAAACAAAAATGAAATTTGTGCACAAACCTTTGCCCTTTGGTATTTACAGTTTGTGATATTAGCCGAATGATAGAAATGCAAAATAGAGTGACGAATATATATTGACAATTTGTCAATCCACCCTACCATTCCTAACGAACATTCTTGACGAGAGTCTTCAAAGTGCAACTTCTCTCGTCTTCAGTCTCCATTATCGATTGCACGGAGTCAACCACGCGGGTAATCTTGCACGCCTTAGTTTACTACTTTCTTAAAACAGTACAGCACGAAAATGTCAACACTAAAATACAAAGTGGACTAAAACTATTTTGGTAAGAAACCAAGAGCCAATTGACGTTTGCTTATGTCAGTTCAATGAACGATCAAGCTGGATTTATACTTTTAATGACGGTAGTAGACATTTTATATTTAAAATATAAAAAGCACAAAATATTGTAAATTTTAATCACATCTGTACAACTTGATGTAAAAATATTAGAGATAAATGAAAATTGGCACACATCGTTAATAGTTTCGGTAATCTTACTTGGGGGGGGGGGGTGGTGAAGGATCATAGGATGATTGTGTGGAAATAAAATCCGAACTACACACAAACAATGGTTGTTGCTCTCATAAAATAAAACAACATAAATTATAGAGACCACGAGAGGCAAACAACACTTGGCAAAACATAGAAACCATATTTTCAAAAAAATTATAATCATGTTACAAAATGTTTACAGATAGTTTTACAGGTTTTCCAACAGATATCTAGAGCTGTTACGTATGATTGGTTTTTCTGAAGTTTTCTCGAGCTACTATGTGTTGGAAGTGTAATCCCAACTACTTCATTAATATCTCCAGCTAGACCTACCCTCTTCGTATAAGGATTGGATCTTAGTCAATCTCAGTATTAAAGATGAACAGTGAAATCAAATCTTACAAGGATTCGAATAGGTTGCATAGTAATCGCTCCAACCTGTTACAGTGTCTCATCAGCAGTCTTACATGTCTTTTCGGGTGTTTAGAAATATATTATTTTATATCCTCAGTAGTTGATTAGATCTCTATATATTGTTGACTCTCATTTTGTTTGCACTCACTCTCAGATGAGTCTAGCTCCCTGAGCTGTAAGCAGTTGTGAGAAGCTGCGAAGTAAGAATGATCTGTAAAGAATTCAAAAGTTCGTAATAATGTGTGTAAGAAAGAGCTGAAGCTATGTAAGCTGGAAGAATTAGAAGTTGGTGTCCGTCATGGAACAGTAGCTCTTACTAGTAATGGTTTTAGCATGTTTATGTTTATGAAAGAGCTGAAGCTTTAAAAGTTTATGTTCCATGTAAAGAGTTGAAACAGTCTCAGAGATGTATGTCTTGAGCATAGCATAGGTTATTGTAATGTTTTGATCAATATAAAATATCTGTTTGTTTTGGTGAACTTGTCGAATAGGTGGAATCTAGATGATGTTAGTTGTCATTTGGCTTTCACTGTGGAAGAGATTCTCAACCTTTGTACTCCTTTGGAGTTTGTTACTTTCATTCATATTCCTAGAGAGTGGAATGGTGTTGCTAATGGTTTGGCTAAATGGGCCTTTGATCATATTCATGACTAGACCATGGTGGATCGGGGTCAATTACCCCCTGATTTGTCTCAACAGTTGGATCACTTGGTGGAAATTGACAGGGCTATGTAACGGTCTTGCTTTGTATTTTTCCCTATTTTAATAAAAAATTTACCCCTCTTTTATTTTATTAAAATATTTGTTTGTTTTGTATCAGCCAGTTTTCTGGATTAGATTATGTGAGAATTTTTGCATCAATATTTCGAATCACACTCTGTGGTTCATCATTTTATTCCTTATGCTCTCTCATCTTGATGATGAATCATAGAGTGTTATTCGAACCATTGATGCAAAAATTCTCACACAATCTAATCCAAAAAACTGTTGATAAAACATTATGAATTGTGGAAACTTGATATCATTGTTTGTTTTCTATTTTATCCCCCATTCAAATTCAAAGAATTGGTACTAGAGTAAGGAGATCCAAGGAGATTTGAGGTTGTCGAAGAACCCAGAGATCAAGGGGGATTTGCTGAGAAGAAGTCATTGCTAGAAGTGTTTGCAGATTGTGGACAAAGGAGAAATAAATTACAGATAATTAATGGGTGGCTGCTAAAAAGAGGTCCATCGTAAATAATCTGTCGCATGTTGTTAAGATTGATGAAAATTTGCAAAGGAACTATTCACTGCTATTTGTGAAGAAGTATTTGTGAAGAAGTCAAGACGTCTATCGATTTGAGAAGGCATTGAATTCACAAATTGTAGTTATAGCTACATAATCTTGGTTCATTAGAGGAGAGAAGAATATTTATTAGAAGGTTTGTGTATTGTTTCATCTTGGTCAATATTTGTATTCACTCTCGAATGAGTCCAGCTAGAACCTATAGATGTAAAAGATGTTTGTGATTGTGTTTGTAGAAAAGAGTTGAAGCTCAGTCAATCTATGTAATTTTTCATTTCCATGTCCATGTTTTTTTTTTTTTTTTCATTTTTGTGTAGAAGATAGAAGTTGTTGAAAGATGTAGCCATAGTGTTATACCAAAAGAGAAGAAACTTTTTAGTGTGTATGTCGTTGTTGCTTAGCAAGGAAGATGTGAATTTTTTTAAAAAAAGTGTAGATCCTGCAACTGATAGGAAAGGATGAAAGTGTTTTTTAACAAAGAGAGGTGTAAAAAAAGGAGGATTGAAGAGCCGTGACTGAAGATCAACATAATCACAGAAGGTCACACATTCAATGTGAAGTCTATAAGAAATGATAAAGGTGAAGCCACTATTAAGAGAAGATTAAAAGGAAGAGGTATCAGTTCTTTGCAGAATAAGGAAAGAGCCTTAGCTCTCAATAATCATGCAATCTCCAAGAGAGAAAGGAGAAGTTGTTGTCCACAAATTTTGGAAGGAAGAATAGCTTGATTTGAAGATTGTTGCATTATTGAGGCCATTGAGCTTGATTGTAATTTTAGTATTGATCAAGAAGGGGGTTTTTTGAGAAACTAGAAGCCACATGAAGCTTTTGGAAAAATAAATCCCAAGAAGATATTTAAATTTTGTTAACATAGTTGTAGCTATCGAAAGAGTAGTCATTAGAGGAATATTGGCACAATCAAGGTGCTATTGTTAGAAGATCTGAAGATTCTAGATGCTAAAGCATATTGAAATTTATAGTTGTAATTAAGGGGAGTGTTGGAAGTGTAATCCCAACTACTTCATTAATATCTCTAGCTAGACCTCTCCTCTTCATATCAACATTGGATCTTAGTCAATCTCAATATTAATGATGAATAGTGAAATAAAATCTTCTAATGATTAGAATAAATTGCATAGTAATTTCTCAAATTTGTTCACTGTCTCATCAACACTATCACACATTTTTTTGGTGTTTAGAAATATATTATTTTATATCCTTAGTAGTTGATTAGATCTCTATATATTGTTAAGTCTTGTATGGTTTCACTCACTCTCCAATGAGTCCAATTCCACAGAGCTGTAAGGAGTTGTGAGAAGATACAAAGTAATAATTATCTATAAGGAATTAAGAAGTCTATAATAATGTGTGTAAGAAAGAGTTGAAGCTCTATAAGCTGTAAGGAGTTAGAAGTTGGTGTCTGTTATGGAGTAGTAGCTTTATAATAGTAAGAATAAATGCAATGGTTTTAGCATGTTTGTGTCTATGAAAGAGGTGAAGCTCCGAAATTTTATGTTCCATGTAAAGAGTTCAAAGAGCTTGATAGATGTATGTCCTTGAATGAGCAGTAATTCAGGTTATTGTTGTTGCAAGTATGAAAGAATATGTGGTGGTGTCATTCATGTTGTCATTGATGTCAACAAAAGACAGGTTGTTATAGTGAAAGGAATCAAGTGATTGCAAGCGGTTCATCTATAGTTGAGATACTGTAGAGATATTGTGAGTACATGGAGCTATCTTTATGGTGTTGAAAGTGTGATGATATGATGAGTTATCAAGTGTTTTTGAAAAAATTAATAAACAGTGAAGATAAAATTGTGTGTGTGTTCAGAATGTGCTCCGGTAATGTGCTTTGTATTTCTCCTATGTTGATCTTATGCTTGTGTAGATCTGTAGCATTTCTTATGGGCATCCTTGGGTAATATATCTTGGATTTTAAATTTTGTTTTGATGAAGAGTGAAAGTTGAGTTCATGGGTGTGTGAACTGGTCTGGCAGAGCTGGTTGTCTATGGACTAGGAGAAATTTTTTTGCTCAGTAGTCCTTTGTTGGTTTGTTTCAGGTCTTGCGGATCTAGAGGAAGTCTTATAATGGTCTTATCTATGTTTTGAAAAAATTGTTCATGGTTTGGTGCTCTGGAAGACTAGTTCCAAAGTTACTATGTGTGTCTGTACAGTCTAGATGGGCTAATGTAAAGTGTTTTTTGGATGAAAGTTGTTGCAGTTGTTGTAGATGAATCTAAAGGAATCTAAAAGGTGTTCCAGTGTATTTTGAAGCATGTTATGTGGTCCATATGTTATCATCTTGTTGCAAATGTGTGTACTTCAATGTTTATTGGTGTTCTCATTAGCTTTAGGTGACCTAATGTTTACACATCATGCGAGAGATAAGTATCAATTAAATAATTTTGTGATTGGTCCAATATGTTGTTTTGGGCCCTAGTTAAGTATTAAATTGGTCCACTCTCATTCCCATCCACCACAACAATGTTGAGTCATTGACCTAATTTAAATTTGTAAAAATAAAGAGCGTGTAGCTGACCTTGGACAAAGTTTTTAAGATCGAAGATGGTATAAATACAAGGCAAGATGTCAAGGCTTGTAATCCACAAGTGTGAGAAGCGTAGTAGATGCAAAAAATTGTGTGAAAGTGATATGAGGCAACAAGAACTTCAATGTGTTAGACTTTTGAAAGCAGTGATCTAATGGTGTCTATAATTTTTTGATCAAGGTTGTCAATGTGTGTGAGTTGTCGTGGTGAATTTTTTGTTGCATTGAGATATTGTTCTATGTGTAACATTCTTCTTTCTATGTTTTTATTTTTGTAGGTAGTGAGCCTCCATCTCGATAGTGAGTCCTAACTTGGGCAATGAGCCTTTGTACTCAATTTTGCAATTACTCTTATATTGTGAGTTAACCCTCATTGTAGTTTTTCCCTCATTGGGCTTTCCATGTAAATTTGGTGTTTCTTGTTTTTTCTTTTTGTTATCTGCACTTCATGTTCATACTCAATAACAGATTAAAGTGAATTTGTGCAATTTTTTAAGATCTATGGTGAATGTAATTAGATACAATTGATTCACCCCCTCTTTTTGTTGTCTTATGCAATTCAACAATTGTAATCTTTTGATCACTATAAAATATTTTTTTGTTTTATATTCATTCTCCCCTTCAAATTCCAAGAATATGTATGACTAGTTTTCTTCAACTATCTAGAGCTACTACTACTAGTGTACTACTCAAAACTATATTATTGTTGATGTAACTTCTCTCTTCAACCTCTATTATTCTTCACAAACTATGGTACTACTGCAACATTATATTTTTCATTCACAAAACTAACTATTTCTTCTTCAAAAAATCTGTTACTATTGCAACATTATCTTTTCCACTCACAAAACTAACTATTATTTATCATTTTCCTTTCCTCTTTCCCTTCACATTTCAAATTTTCCTATCAATATTTATTTTCCACCCAAAAATAACTTCTTGTCCAAAAATATCCAATTTAGGTTGTAATGACGGAAAAAGTACTCCCTAACATGATCTTGACTTAGTGTGGTAATATGTCTAACATATTCACAGTAGGTCTTGGGTACTTGTGAACTAAAATGAACTTAACTGTACCTTATTTAAGAGTATTGTAAACTATTGTAACACACTTTCATAGTTTCCTATGGTTTTATTAAATAATTAGGCTTCTTTTTGCTTTAATTGGCCTTATTTTACATCCGGAAGCCTCATTTAATGCATCTCTTCGAGGATAATCCTGACACAAACCTACATCTAGCCATAATTTAGGTGTTTTTAGGTTGTGTGGCCCAAAATTGGTGGTTTGGGACTCATACACCACCCTGGGAATACGGGTCCCACCTAGGGTTTTGGGTCCTGATATGGATTTCAAACCTTTCTAAGCATTTTTGAAAATAATCCCATAATTAATGCCTAATGGGACTCATACGGAACCTTGGTCGTATGAGTCCCATGTGGCCCAAAATAAAAATTAACTCAAATTCATGGCAATATTTTATCGTCCTAGATTTGATGTCGACTTATAGTGTTGTAATTTCAGGATTTTTTGGATAATTAAGTATAAATACAAGTTTCTTTCACTCACTTTACACCTAGAAAGTTGAATGAGCATTCTAATATAAAATTTGACTTGACAAATGCATTCAAGGGTAGATTATCAAGTGTTTTAGAGCATTATTCAAGCATCAAGCATCATGTCAAATTTTTCATGCATCATGTTTGTTTTGGAGATAATAATTGTGATGTAGGATTTCATGATTCAAGTTATCATTCAAGTCAAGATCTATTATATCCAAGCACCACTCAACATCTACATCCATTGAACCACTTCATACATGTTTTCAACACTCTATTGTTAGGGTTTGTGTGTGATTTGCAAGTCTAGGTTGAAGACATATTCAAGAGAATGTTTGATATAAAGTTGTCAAAGTGTTCAATGTTGTCAATTTTTTCACCTTTTATTCGAGATACTTGGAAGACTTCTACAAGTCTTAAATCAGGGTTTCGGATCCGAAAATCAATTGGGAAGTATAGAAAAAACCTTGAAGACCAGATTCAAACTTGGAATTTCTAGAAAAACCTAACTAGATTGATACGCCAATTCTGGTGTATCAGTCGAAGTATAGGTTGTTTTCCAAATTTTTGCAATTCCAGATACTCTTTTTCTAAAAATCAAATCCTACCCAGAAACCCTAATATGGGACTAAATCACCTTGACTAGAATATCAATCCTAGTGGGCTTTAAAATCAATATTTTCAACATTTCAAGCCTTCATCCAATCTTCTTCATATTTCCAAGTGCGCATAATTCATTTGTAACCTTTTCGTTCTAATTTACATGCCTTTTTAGGTAATTTAGTGAAATATTACATTGCATTGGGTTTAAGTATTAAATTTTCCATTTCATTTTTCTTTCCAAGCCCTAGCTTGGTGGTGAACCCGTCATTAGTTTAGAATCAAACCCTAGGACAACCCTATTGTAAGATATCTTTGTCCTTTGTATACTTTAGATTGAGATCTTTAGGGTTTATTTTCAATGAAATGATTGGGAAGTGTGTTTTCTCTATGTCCTAAAGCATACAAAATTAAATCTATTTTTAGTTATTTCATTTTGCTGAACCTGCATTTAGAACATCATAATTTTGATTTGGAATGCGTCATCATCCTAGATCTTGCTTGTATTAACATTGATTTAAGGTTTGCATTAGTTAATTGGCATTCTAGGGTTTCTAAATTCTTGCATTAGTGGAAGTGCATATAGATTTCATTTTTGCATATCAAATCTTTGAAAATAATAAAAAATATGCATTTGCATTTAGGTTATATATGATACAAACTAAAAAGCTTAAAATCACTTGAAATTTATTGAAAATTGTGAAAAAACCCCATCACTAGGACTCATACACCCCTCTAACCGATTTAATCCTAGTGTAGATTTTGCACTACATTTTCTAAAATTCAAAACTATGTTCTTGTCCTCCTATTTGTTGTTGATAAATTTTTGCTTTAGTTTATAGAGTTTCTACTATATATTATTTTCATTTTACTTAGCTTAAGTTGCATTTGCATTCATTTTGCATTTATTATCCCTTTCATGAGTATTTGGTGTCCTATTTCTAAGGCTATAGTGAGATGAAGTTCGAGACTCATTTCATCCAACAATAGCACAATCGTCATGGATCTTGGGTTGTCTAGCTCTTTCACTCCTAGTATTGAAACTAGTACACTAGGTATGGACCATACCCTTAACAAATCCTTACCTTCAAGTAGCATAATGCATTTTGAAGCAATGGTTTCTAGTATTCCACAAGAAAACATAATCAAAATTTATGAATACTTAGAAAACCTACAAAATCGAGTAAGTACAAAGAAAAATTCACCTACCACCATCCCTACCATAGATAACATTCATTGCATGATTGAAAGTGAAGATGGACTTGACCTTATGCATAACATAGTTCAAATCTTTGGAAAACACTTCCCTTCAAACACTAGTTGTCCTTTACCTACGAAAATGGTCACAAGCCAAGGAGGAATGCAAATTCCTCCTCAGACGACAATTTGCCTCTATTCCTACCTATACGAACCCTCAAGTCACAACAACAATCCAACCAACTATAATGTGATTCCTTCCTTAGGTATTTTCACTAGCATCCCTAGTACCTTTGTGGCATTGCATTCCATCTCTCCTACCACCTTAATACCTATAAATATTCCATTCACTTTCCCCTCGAACACATACACCCCCTCACCTATTTCTCCTCCATCTCATAATACAAGCAACGACCCTCTCATTAATTAACTTTTTCAAACTGCTTCATCTCTTCAAAATAAAATTTCTACCGTCAATCAACATAAAAATGGACCACCTACATATTATGTCAAAAGCAATCCCTTGTCTTTGGAGATATTGTGAAAATTGATGCCACAAGTTGTAGAGGTGCGTAGATTTGATAAATATGGGGAGAAAGGGGATCCTTCTAACCATGTTTCTGCTTATACCACCTTATGTAGTGACTTTTTCCTTGATGATAAAATCTTAGCTAAGATTTTCCCTAGGTCCTTAAAAGACACTGCCTTGGAATGGTTATCTTCATTATTGAACATCTCAATTCGTTCATTCAATGAACTTGTTGAGGAATTTATAAACTATTTCTAGGTTCATATGACTCCTAAAATGACCTTGGCTGATTTGATGAGATGCAAGCAAAAGGAAGAAGAAAATATTACCAGCTTTAACTCGTGCTACCAATTGCTTTATTTCCAAATTGATGTCAAGGTTCCTAACCCTCACCTTCCAAATATGTTCATAGAGAATTTGTGAAGTAAGATACAAGATAAAATTACCATGATTAAATTCCCCTCCTTCATGAACTAATGTACCTCTCTTCATGATTATCAAAATTTGGTTAGTAGTCAAGATAAAAAATACACTTCTAGCCATACTAAGAAGTTTAAGTTCGTAAACCAAAAAATTTCTCAAACTACTAGAAAACATAATAAAACATTCCTCCAATTAAATCCCCCTCAACAAACAACTCAAAATGTTAATAACCAAGTAGCTATTGTGAAATCCATGATACCCTTTTGCTATGGAGACCTGAAAAGGAGATTCACTCCCTTACCCGATACCCTTCACAACATTGTTGGATGTTGTGGATGTGTTGCTGATATGTGGTTTTCATTGATGTCAACACTATTAGCATAAATGTCTTTAAGACTGTATATGCCAAGGACATTAAGAAAATTCTAATAAAATATGTTTCAGGGTGTCTGTGAAGCAGTGAAGATTAGTATGATGGAAATTTTAGTATATTGATGGTGGGAAGTTGTACATTAAAGGGTTTTTTGACAAGCCTATCTTGTTTATCCACCAAAAATTTTAGAGATGTGCATGAAGATTTCAGAAAATTATGAGTTTTTGTCTTCCTGCAGTTATTTTGTTACTATAGTTGGTGTTCCTAGAGAAGATAATGTGATTGTGGTAATTGAGATTTTGTGAATGTTCCTGTGGTTTTCATGGATGTTTATAGATCATGCTATATTTGTGTTGAACATCTACATTGATCATTGTGCTCGTGATCCATGATCTTCTCTTATGTGTTCATGCTTTTCATGTTCATGGCCGACAAGGTGATTGTAGCGTGTTGTGGATCTTTGAGGAATAATCTTTGAAGGTGTTTTGTGTTCAAGGATATTGTATTGGGTCTCTACTATGTTGTGGTTGACTTTGGTTGATTCACATTCATAATCTTTATTTTTTTGGGCTGATAGTTTGCATTCATATTATTATTTTGTTGAAGCTCACATGAAATGATGTAATTTATTGTTGGAGATATATATGAGAGATTTCTTATCTCATTTGAGATATGCATTGTGTAAAGTGTGCAAGTTCTATGTGCAAATAAGGTTTAGATCATTTGAAGGTAGAACAAAGAGTGAAGAAGAGTGAAGAATAGTGAAGAAGTGTTCATGGGCTTAACCCAAACTGTAATCAGGCATTAGCAGATGCTACTTTCTAAGTTCAAGATCCAGATGGTTCTAATTTGAATGTTTTTGTAAGATAGTGAGTCTTCCTTTATATTTGAGAAGTGAGCTCTAGGTAGTGTGCCTGAATGCATGTGCATTCCCCATTTATCCTTCATATACTTTTAACAGGGTATAAACTTGTGGACTGACCTCCACTGTGGTTTTTCCCCTAATGGGGTTTCCACGTAAAAAATCTTGGTTTCATGTGTGTTTTTGATGTGTTGTTGTTTTATTCTTTCATGGTTATTAATCGGATCTAAGAATAATGGTAAATAAGTTTAATAAGTTTGAAATTATTTTACAAGTGATTCACCCCCCCTCTCATTTGTTTGCCCTTGTGTTGCCAACAATTGGTATGAAAGTAGGTTCCTTGGAAGAAGTTTAATAACTTGAGATGATCTAGGATGGTGACATATAAGGAAATTCTAAGATTTGATGGAACAAATTATTCTTTGTGGAAGACTCGAATGGAGTGTCATCTAAGATGCATTAGTGAATCCTACTGGAACATTACAAGTAATAGGTATGTTATGCCTCAAAATGGTCCTACTACTAATGTGGAGATTAGGGATGATGAATATAATATCAGGGCTAAGGAAGTATTGTTGAGTGCTTTGAATGATACTAAGATGACAAATGCTATGGATTTGAATACTTCTTATGAGATCTAGAAAAATTGGGAGACCTTGTATGAAGGTGATGCTAATGTGAAGATTGCTAAGCTACATAATCTGAAAGGGAAATATGAAATGTTAAAAATGGGTAATGATGAGAATATTACTAATTTCATGCAAAGGGTGAATGAACTTGTGTGTGGTATCAGATGTGCTAGTGGAAAACTGGAAGAATCATAGATTGTTGCTAAAGTGCTTAGATCCTTGCCTGCTACATACAAAGTCAAAGCTATAGCTATTGACAAGCTCTGAACTATGACAAATGTAACTAGAGATATGTTTATTAGTAAAGTTACTACCTTTGAGTTGAGTGAATTCGGTGATTCCATTCCTAAGATATAATATGCATTTAAAGCTGCTACTGGGAGAGACAAATAGAGATATGATCTAGGTGAAAGTCATTCTAGAAAGGTATTCAAGTGTGAGGAAGAAATGAGATGGATTGAAGAAGAAGAAATATAATTGAATGAGGTTGAAGCACTTATTGTCAAAAGGAAGCCAAAGGAGAAGGTAATTATTGTTGGATGTTGAAGTTGTGTTTCTGATATGTGGTTGTCATTGATGTCAACACTATTAGCATTAATGATGCTTAAGGATGTATATGTCGAGGATATTGAGAAATTGTAAAAATAATATTGTAGGCAGCTAGTGGAGCTGAGAAGGTCAGAATGTTGGAAATTTTTGTACATTGAAGATCTGAAGGTGTGCTTCAAAGAGTTTTTTATTGAAGCTTTCTAGTATGTTGTTCAAAATTTTTAGAGGTTCGCATCAAGATTTGTGTAAGTTATGAAGATTTGTCTGCCTACAATTATTTAGTTTCTATAGATGGTGTTCTTGGTTGAAACAACTGAAATTTTGGTAATTTCTTGTGTTGCGCATGTACCTGTGACGTTCATGGATGATTCTAGATCTTTCTTTATCCTTTATGTATGTCTACATTGATTGGAGTGTTCGCTATCAGATATTTTTCCAATGTGTGCCTGAGTTTTCATGTTCTTGGCCGACATGATGGTGTTAGTGTGTTGGGGATCCATGAGGATTAATATTTTATTGTTTTACATGTTTGGAAGGTTTTTTTGGATCCTCAATATATTGTGACTAACTTGTGTTGGTGCGCATTGAAATTTATTCATGTATTGAGGCCAATAGTTGTAATTTATTCTTTATTTGTGACCGACTAAATAGTGGATGTAAATCCGTATAGCGGATATATATATGATATTGTTTTCCTCATTTAGAGGTAAGTCCTCAAGTGTACAAGTGATGTACATGTGTGAATAAAGGTCAGAAGTTTTTGTGCACCTAACTGGAGCGATAATCAGGCTTTTGTAGAAGCTAATTTCTCAGTTCAACTTCATCATATGGATTTAATCTGATTACCGTATGTAAGGTAGTTATCCTTCCCTTTGAGTAGTGTGCTCTAGGCAATGCACCTGAATGCAAGTGCATTCCTTTTTATTCTTCTTTATAATTCTAATAGGGAATAATCTTGTGGACCAATATCCACCGTAGTTTTTCCCCTAACAAGGTTTCCACATATAAAATCTTGGTGTTCATGTGTCTCTGATGTGTTGTTGATTTAATGCTTGAACTGTAAATTATCAGATCTGTTATATAAGGTTGATTAATGTTGTATAAGTTTGATTTTGGAAACAACTGATTCACCCCCCCTCTCAGTTGTCTATTCTTTTTTTCCAAAAATTATAAAGGAAAGTTTCCTATTAAATTTTTTCCTGCAATAAGATAGATCAATTTGCATCAAGGTGTCCAAAAAGAGTTCCCAAGCCAAGACATAACAAGCCTAGATTTCAAAGGAAGTTCTATTATTATGTTGATGAAGGTGTGATAGATGATGAATCTGACAAAGGGAATGTAAGTGAAGATGAATTTGTGTTTATTGCAATCAAGGAAAATAACCCCGTGTCTACTGAATCTAGTAGTTGTAAAAATGTGGAGAAAGCCCTGGCTTCTCAAGTTGAAAAGAAGGATGAATGGGTAATTGATAGTGGATGCTCGCATCACATGACAGGTGATAAAAGAAAATTTGTAATCCTGGAGAGGTATGATGGTGGTGTTGTAAGATTTTTTTATAACAATGGTGGTATAATCCATGGAAGAGGATGTATTTATTTTGATGGAAAGCATAATACTCATGATGTCCTTTATGTTGAAGGTTTGAAGCATAATATTTTGAGTGTTGGACAAATGGTTGATAAGGGATACAATCTTCAATTCAAGGATGGAAAGTGTAAAATATTGGGAAGTTATTGAAATGTGATTGCTTCAGGTACAAAAACAAAAGGTAACATCTTTCACTTGAATACTGCTAGTAAAAGTTTTTTGATTGCTCAAGTTGATGAAACTTGGTTGTGGCATAGGAGAATGTGTCATGTAAACTTTGTCAATATTATCAAGATAAGTTCTACTCAGGCAGTGAGAAATATTCCTAAGTTGGTGAAGCCTACTAATGCGATATGCAAGGAATGTTAGTTAGGAAAGAAAATTGGAATTTTATTTCAGAGCAAACAACATTGTTCAAATGAATTGTTGGAGCTTGTGCATACTGACTTATGTGGTTGTGCTAGAATCAAAATTTTACAAGGTTACATGTATTTCATGTTGCTTATTGATGATTACTCTAGGATGATGTGGGTTACTTTCTTAAGGGATAAATATGAAGCTCTAGAGAAGTTCAATATCTTTAAGGTTATGTTTGAGATAGAGATAGGTCTGAAGATTAAATGTTTAAGATCAGATAGAGGTGGTGAATTCACTTCTGGTGAGTTTAATCCTTTTTGTGAAGAACATGGGATAAAGAGACAATTATCTACAACACAGACCCCTCAAAAAAATGGATTTGTGGAAAGGAAGAACATGATAGTTCTAGATGCTACTAGGACTATGATGCTAGAAGGAAATGTTCCTCATATCCATTGGAGAGAAGTTGTGAGTATTGTTGTTTATATCCTCAATCGGGTACAAGTCCAAGGTGATACTGGTAAGAGTCCTTTTGAGCTATGGATTGGTCATAAGCCTACTGTTAGATATTTCAAAATCTTTGGGAGTAAATGCTATATCATAAGAGATGAAGATATAGGAAATTTTGATGCTAGAAGTAATGAAGGAATCTTTCTCGGTTATTCTACTAAGAGTAAATCCTATCGGTGCTACAAAAAGAGATTAAGGAAAATGGTTGAAAACGAAAATGTTAAAGTTGATGAAGATATTGGTAGACCATCCAAAATATGTGGATATGATTCTGATGATCAAAATGACAATACAAACAAAGATCAAACTTCAAATCAAGTTCAGATCATTCTGATGAATCAAGAAGATCAAGAGGAAGGAGAATCTAGTGAAATTATAGAAGTGAGACCACAAGAGCCTGAAAGTCACAAACATCCTAAGACTCCAAGGTATGTGAGATTAAATGATTTTTAAAATAATATTATAGGTGATAAGAACAAAGGTGTACAGACTAGGAGAAGAATTGTAGAAGAATACTATTTGATTTCAAAGACTAAGCCAAGTAATGTCAATGAAGCATGCAAAGATGAACATTGGATTGAAGCAATAAAAGAACTACAAAAAATTGAGAAGAACAATACATAGACTCTTTTTCCTAGACCTAAGGAAAAAAATGTAATTGGAACTAAATAAGTCTTCAGAAACAACTGAGTGAAAAAGGTGAAGTTGTTAGAAACAAAGCAAGGCTGGTGTGTAGATGATACTCTCAGATGGAGGGAATTGACTTTGAAGAAACTTTTTCTGTTCTTGCTAGAATTAAAGCTATGATATAATTTCTTGCTTATGTTGCTTACAAAAACTACAAAGTCTATCAGATGGATATCAAGTCAACATTTCTAAATGGTGAATTGGAAGAAGAGGTGTATGTTGAGAAACTTGATGGATTTCAATTGACTTATCGAGGAGATATAGTTTGTTAGTTGAAGAAAGCATTGTTTGTGTAATGTAGATAAAATGGATGTTGCACAATAAGATGGTTCAATCTAATCTAACATGCATAAATCTAAATCAAACAATAAAGAATGAGATAAAATGAACTAAAAGTAAATAAAACAATAATTACAACAGTCTCACTGAATATCAATCCATTTCCTCAAAATATCCTGATTGTCCTTCTCCATTTTGCAGTGTCGGTATTCTTGCCCTCGGATTTTTAGTATGTATGCAAGCATAGCCTTGATGTATGTCTAAGAAAAATATTGAATATTAAATTATTCCAAAAAGTGTATTGATTTCGAGAGGAGGAATATTGACAAAGATAAGCCAATTTATAGAAAATGGGTTTTTGAACGATCGACTCAGATTCAAAAGAGAGATCAACGATCGAGATTGTTGAATCCCATGCGATTGAGATTCTGTGTCAATTAGAACGTGAGTTGGGAAATTCTGCAAGATAAAGATTAAATTAGAATAATAATTTAATCTGTTGTTAAGATTGTTGGAAAATAGAATGAATAGGAGTTCAAGATTAAATAAATGATTTAATCTTCAGTTGAAAGTCTTTGAAAATAGAATAATTAGACTTTGAATGAAAAGGATGAAGTTAGAACTCGAATAGTAATATGTTTGAATGCACACATGAATTAATTAATTAAATAAAGATATTTAATTAATAAATATTTCCATGCATATGAGTTAGAACCAATTAATTGACTCGTTGTGACAAAGAGTCCTTTTCATAGAGACAATTGGATATCAAATCCGGAGATAACTGACAGATTTAAATAGATCTCGAGTCAGATGGTGAGTAAATAATTAAATAACTAGGTGATAGAAGAATTTGACAGAAATAATTAAATTATGAATTAAATGTTAATTTAATTCAACATTTGAAATTGAAATGATTTAATTAAATAAATAATATTTATTTAATTGACTAAAAAGGTTAATTATAATAAATAAATAATTAAAATTATTTAATCATGACCATGGACAATAGAAAATTATGCCGAAAGTGGTACTCGCAGGCCTAGACCAATTTTCAGTGTCTACAATTTGCCCCTCTTCGATACAATGTTGTTTATCATGTTGTGTTAAAGAAAATAGTTAAAATAATTCGCTAGTCATTCCCTAGTATGAAATAGGTTAGGGTATGCCCCCTCGGGAAAATTTCAAAAAATCAAGAAAGAATCACGATTAGTCAATTTGCTAGTCAGAAATGCTTTGGAATTGATAGAATTGAAATTGGAAGTCTTAGGGACATGTACGAGTCAATTGAAGATGGAAGTTTACATGGCCAATAGACAAGGTTTGAATAAATTCAATTTTTAACCCTAGGTATAAATAGGAATTAGGGTGAAAATCAGGTCATTTGCATCCCTAAGACTTGAAGAATTGAAGATTTTTCTCTAAGCTGTCGGAAAAATGTCTCTAGTACCATATACTAATCATCATGGATACAGGATCCAAACCTTCTAACAGCCAGTCGACACAGGACCCCTGATATGTACCTTGAAACGATCTCTTGAATTATTGTTTTCCATGTAGTTTTAGGCATCCAAACTTAAATCTGCAAATACGCCCTTTTAAAGTTCAATGCATATGCGTTCATATGCGATGCATTTGATCGTGATACAATGCATATGTAAAATCATGAATAGGAATGATTGGTTCATTCAGGGAATACACACATTTATAATTGAATCACCACATTTGGTTTAGTGCATCGTATATGTGAATAGGATAGGCGCATGTAGCATAGTAAAACACATTTGCTTAAATGAACCGCATTTTCATATTAGATAGGAAATAAAAATGTGATGCATGTGTAGTTCTTTAGATGCATTTGCATGTTTGTTTTATTTGTCTGGTTTTGAGACGCATTTGTAAAGTGAAACACATATGCATGTGTATTCGACGCATGTAGGGTTATGCACCGCATTTGCAAATAAGAATGATGCATATGAAATGTACATTGCATATGTTTTTGAAACGACACATTTCATTGTGAAAGTTTAGAAAAAAATTGTTGATAGAAAATGACATGATTTGACATTTGAGACCTTGTTTGAATTCTTTTTGTAGGTTATTCTAGATCCTATCTATACTCAAGAGTCACAGTCGGATACTTTCGATCTCAGAGATCGGTTAGTGAGCACAGAGACACGCTTGCTATGGAGACTTGTACTTCATCATGTATGCACCATGCCCACTATTCGGGAAAATAAATGTATGCACTCATTTCCCTATGCGAGAGGTGGCATTCGAAGAATTCATCATTTCATTTGCCTACTAGAGAGGCAACTATCACGTTGGAGGATGTGCATAGGATCCTTAGATAACCTATCAGAGGAGAGAGAGAGTGATGTATGATACCTAGAGGGGTTTTAATGAGATTAGCAAATATTATGTATATGATGATATTCGTAGTTTAGGGATAGAGCACTATGAGATTAGATGGTAGATGCTAGCAGATAGATATGAGTGGATAGACTATATATTATGTTCTTTGATTCCTCAGATAGTTCTTCCTGACCATCGAGGTCATGGATTTCCTGTTGGGTGGGGGGAGATGTTAGTTGGGATGCTGGAGAGAGAGGCTGTGTATGCTTGGGGTCACTACATGTTAGCCATGCTTTACTTTCATCTTCATGATATATCTTACAAAGATGTGCAGTCGATGAGCTGTGGGACTGATGTTCTCATGGTTTGGGCATGGGAACACATTGCAGTGTTTCATCCTCCATTTACTGCTGATTGGGAGGTGAGATTTCCTTATATTTTCTAGTATGCGGGAAACATCACATAGAGCCATATGGGAGACATGCATTGAACACATTGGTTCAGTTTACATGGAGACCATACATGGACTGTGACCGATGGTCAGATGAGGACATGCATTTGCCTTATTGTCGGTAGACACAATACCTGATTGGGAGGACTATTTATAGTGTTCACATCATAGAGAGACATCTACCAAACCATGTGTTGAGATAGTTTGGTTAGGTGCAGGATGAGTTGAGAGGACAAGAAGAGTTTTCTCGATCATGTAGAGAGGCTCCTTGGCAAGGGCCCATGATACTAGTTTCTACTATAGAGGCAGATATTCAGGATTTACAACCATTACATTTAGGATGGAGAGGTGGAGCATCCCCTCTTGGGACTACCATTGCATATGATACCTGGTGGGTAGCATATCATCCTGTGCCATACATAGATCCAGATCAGTCGACACCAGTGGAGAGACGAGGGACAAGGCCGAGAGGGCGGTGCAGAGGAAGAGTCGGTGGCAGGGTTGGAGGAAGAGATGGTGGTGATGATGGTAGAGGTGGTGGTGGTGGTAGAGGTGGGAGATGAGGTCAGAGAGGATAAAGAGGTGCTTAGGTAGGTGGATTATCACCTATCTGAGAGGCTAAGGCTGAGGACATACTGATGTTGAACCTCGGGGGTGGAATGGAGATTAGAGGAGAGCATGCTACCGAGGAGGAAGTAGCAGAGGAGCATGTGGAGGTTGAGGTTGACAGGTAGGTTGGGATTGAGGAGCATACAGAGGAGGAGGCTGAGAGAGAGTACATGCAAATTGATCCCCTTGGCATACTAGTAGGTTATGGAGAGGATGATGTTGAGGAGGATATACCTATGGAGGAGAAAGAGAGAGAGCTCTAGGATAGGATAGTAGAGGGGAGGCGGGATGAGGAGGCTCCTAGAGATAGTGCTAGGGAGTCATTGGCGGAGAGACTAAGAGTGGTTACCGTAGAGCGAGATGCCATGTAGATGGAGAGAGATAGTGCTCTTATGGAGAGGGACCAAGTAGTAGCCCAAAAGGTAGGAGAGAGCAGAAAATTACAGAGATCAAATGTCTCTACAGTGGCACATCATCTGATGGTTTTTCTCATGAGTTAGTTAGAGCAGTGGAGAGGTCTTCATATTACATGGATCTGTATGAGTTAGTGGTACCAACTGAGAGACGAGCTCCTAGTTTTTATGAGGTACGCAGCCAGAGATCATAGAGCAAGAGTCAGACTAGAACACATTGCATAGAGGGTGTGGTAGGACCACCGAGGACAGGTTGATATGATAGGCCTTCCACCTCATAGAGAGTACCTCTGAGGTATTTTCCTCCATGTTCACCACATGGGAGTAGCGATAGTCAGACTCATTGAATTTTTCATGTTTGTAGACATTGTACTTTGGTTATAGAGCCTACGAGCTCCTTTTTATTTATGGATACATTCTGAAATTGTAATGTGACACACATTATTTTGAGTGATATATATATATGATTTTTGGCGGCGTCTATATGATATGTAGTTCTATTTGATGATGTTATTTATTTCTATATGATTATGAAACTAGATGATGTATGTACATGTTATGGATGATCATTTCTATATTATGATGTGTTCATGCAACCTATGATGTTATGTTGATTCTATATGATAATGGCTAGATGTTATGTATGCATTTGATGATTATGGAAAACAATGTGATGTTTATACATGCACTACTTTCTACATGTGATTCTATATGTACTTGCAATGTTATCATTATGTACCCTATGATAATTGAATGTTTATTATGCCATGATTTCCTGGATATGCAATGGAGATGTCTAATGTTCTTACCTATTTTAAATGCAACATATACTATATGATGCACTATATATAGACATATAACACTATTTACATAATGCTTATAGAATGTATGAATATGAGAATTATCTAACTTTTTTGTTGTGTCACAGGACTCTATCATTATGTCGGATAGGAGAAATGTTAGTAAGAAATAATGAAGGTTGATTGAAAGGACATGTGATCTTCGATATTTTTCCATATATATACTAAGCTTTGCATTTTATCATCATTGGGCGAGACTGACACAAATGGATAGTACACACCATGATATAAGATAGACCATAGTGTACAAAGTCATCCATCTATGAAAAATAGACAGTCGCAAACAAGGAGTGTCTTAACTCATTTTAAGGGCAAGATTGCCCCAGTCTTTTTGTCTAGACAAACCACAAACAAAAAAGAAATAAAAACGGGTCATGAGATGCCACTGCTCCTCTAAATCCTTCATGGGACACCCTTGAGGAAACTAGTAACATGACTCAAAATCCAAAGTTTAACAGATAGTTGACATACAACATTCAAAGAAAAAGAGTCCTGAGACATCCTTGAGAAAGTTAGTAACTGGACTCATGTACAAATTGATAAAAAGATAAGGCAAAGTAAGATATAAAGTAAAAAATCCAATAAAAGTATTTGCCAAAACTTGATCTTGTGTAATTTTTTGATGTTTGACATAGCTGGAATTGAGGGATGCCACATACCATATAAGACGTTGAGTCTAGTTTGGACTTTGTGACTATCTATGTAAGGCATTACAGAGCCTGATTTTAGAATGACACGTGTCATATAAGACATTTGAGCCTAATGTCATTGATGAAAAAAGCTACATGAGGCTATGATAATTGATGATGTCTATTATCAAGAAAGACATATCTTGCTTAAGACATAAGTTGATCACTCTGACAATGTGTTTTATTTTGAATTGACGACATTTTTTATATGTTTTCCTTGTTAATGCATGACTTGTTTTGATTCCTTGACTATTATCAATGTGTGTGTGTGTGTTGACAATGTATGACTTGAGATGATGTACCTTTAAGGACTAACCTAATGTGGCCTTCGGGGCTCATCAATTGATAGCCTTGCCTACATTGTACACGTAGAGACCTCGTAGTTCGACCATACTTTAAATGACATAACTAATTGAAAATATAAACGTAAGTTGATGATATGCAACGTGTGTGATAGTGAATGTGATAAAACCTATTGGACTGACCTAGTGCAGCCCCAGGGGCTCATCGATTGATAGCCTTGCCTACGTTGTACATGCAGAGACCTCGTAGTTCAACATGACCAATGACTTTGACATGTACAAAGAGTCATGATATTATGTGTGTGAGACATGACAAACCTAGACAGACAGACCTAATGCCTTAGGGGAACATCGAATGATGGCCTTGCCTACATCCAGTCATAGAGGCAACGTAGTTTGACTATGTCTATGACTAACTTGACACGATTGACTCCAACTCTGGTTTTTGGATATTTCGACATGTTTTTGATTTTTTTCTTTTTGGAGTTTTTTCGATGTTTTTGGATTTTTTCTGGACATTTTCTAACATTGGGTTGCTATGTACAAGGTCCACATGACATAGAACGAGGATTTTCCCCTAGTTGCGAATAAGATATATAGGATGGAGTGGGTAATGTGATGGAGTGGACTTGATGTCAATCGTTCCAAGTAATGGATAAGAAAACCATTTATTATGAGTGAAGGTGAAAAGTCTGATTGGAATGATGGTAGACGAAGGAGAAAAGTCGACTGCACATGGTGCCTGTTTTCCAAGTTTTCACCATGATACTCATCCATAGCACCATTGAAGTGGTTTTCACTATTGGATGGATTATTTCTCTTTACTATTTTATTGATTTTTCAATTTGTTTTGGTGTTACAAAGATGCTTTTTTTCCAAGTTTTCATCAAGGTAACCATTTTTATTTTATTTTTCATTTTTTTGTTGTATTTTTCTAATTAAGACATAGTTCTCAGAAGCTATGCATAGAACCTCTTTAGATGAAGGTTGTTTATAGGTGAAAAATGTGCTTCTCCTTCAGGTGTAGAGAGTTTATACGCTCCTAAGCCAAAAGCTTCTATGACAATATAGGGCCCTAACTAGTTAGGTTCAAACTTACCTGGTTTTGTCATTCAACTTGATTCTTGGGGTTCTCCATTAAGACCAAGTCACCAATGTGAAAGTGTCAATTTAGAACTTTCCAATTATAGTTGGGACGAAGACGGTTTTGATATGCTTAGAAATGGTCTAGTGCCTTCTATCTTTTTTCAACTAGGAATTCTAACTCATGCAATCTGGATACACAATACTCTTCATTGTCAATATGACCTTTCAAGGATACCGTCAAGGAAGGAATTTCAACCTCAGTAGGTAAGATAGCTTTAGATCTGAATACTAGGGAGTATGTAGTGGCACCAGTCGAAGTACAAATGCTTGTGCAGTAAGCCCATAAAAGAGGATTAAGTTGTAAATTCCAATCACGCCCAGTGTCATTGATAGTCTTTTTGAGGATTATGATAATGGTTTTATTAGGTGCCTCGGCTTGGCCATTACCTTGTGGGTAATATGGAGTGGAAAAATGATGCTGGATATGGAATTAGTCACATAGATGGTGGACTTCTTGGTTTTTGAATGGAAAAACATTGTCTATGATAATGGATTGAGGTACACCATACCAAAAAATTATGTAGTTTAGGATAAACTTGGATATTTGTGTGTCAGTGATGTATGTCATGGGAATAGCTTCAATCCATTTGGTGAAGTATTCGGTGGCGGTTATGATGAACTTATGGCCACTGGATGATGGAGGGTGTATCTTACCTATGAGGTCAAGTCCCTATTGGGCAAAGGGCCATGGTGAAGTAATCAGACAAAGCTCATGTGTTGGTGCACATATCAAATCTCCATGTATCTAACACTATCGATATTTCTTAATAAAGATATATGAGTCATTTTCCATTGTAGGCCAATAATAGCCTAATCTCATAATATTGTGGGCTAAAGTAGGATGCTAGAATGGGATTTTTATCTTTGATGAAAAGACTAGTAGGATTACCATGCTCACCTCCAATTGTTATGTTTCTTAAATGATAGGAACTTATAGCCTGAGCTACTAAAGTTGTAGTATATCTTGTAATCTCCTCCTCTAAGGATCTTCTTAATGAAATACCTTCTTCAATTGCTTCCAAATTGTAAACCTCAATCTCATTGTCAACATCCTCATAAGAAAATACTTGTTGATGATATGTTCTAGGTACTTGCCTACGGTCATCACAATTTGTTTCACAAAAATATTCATAAGAAGAGCATTCACTGTTGGCCACATTAGAGTCACCCATTGCCATAAGTACATTATTATCTTCTTCATCCTGTTGATAAGGATCTCCAGGCATGTCTTCATCTACCTCAACCATTTGTGTAACCACATTTTTGAGAGGAATGTGGCATTTGAAAAGTCATACACCAAGGGGTATCTTCAACAAAATTCCTTGAATTCTTCTATAGAGGATCCATAGGGCTTTATTTTGATTGTTTCTTTGATTATTTGGAACAAGATTTCGATTAGACCAATTGGTATTGTATGGGTGGTCTTGTAACCAAGGAAGCCTTTAATTTCTTTGATATTTTTCTAGTTGCACCTTTTCTTATCTCACAATCTTATCATGTATGGTCTTCATAAAAAATTCAAAATTTTCCTCAATAGTTCCTCCTTTAGTGCCTAAACTTTTATCTTCCTTTTTTGATCCTCTGAAAAGTTTTGGATCATTTGTCCTGCCAACTTTATCAATTGCTCTGTTAATATTCTCAATATGCTCTGCCATCTTGAAGGCTTCCCTCAATGTTTGAGGGTTCTTATCTAGCAAGTGGGGCTATATTTTGCATCAAAATAATTACAATAATTTACCATACATACATGATTATTCAATTGTAACTAAGGAGGAAATCTCTTTCTAGCCTTTTGGAATCTTGTATTAAATTCAACAATAGATTCATTGGAACCTTTAGTAATAGTATTAAATTGATTCAACAAGTAACTTGAATTAGTCTTGTCACCATATTGTTCCCTGAAAAATCCTTTTAAATTCCTCCCAAGAGCCAATGCTCTCGGAAGATAAGCTTCTACACCACTCTCAACCATCTTTAATGAGATACTACATCAACAAATTCATCATGATATCTTCTATCTCTACCTCAAAATCATCCATAATATTTGCAAATTCTTTGAGATGGTCTTCACCACTCAAGGCATTATTACCAAAGAATTTGACTAAAGCATGTCTGAAATCTATAGGGAATGGTTTAGGGTAACCAAGTATTCCGGTGAAACATAACTACTAGTATCTATCTACCTGGAGTAGCTTCCTAGTATGTCGATCCCTATGACTATCCTTTTGCTCACTATCTCTCTTATTATCAAAGTAGTTGTTATCCTTACCCTTCCCACTTTCACCATCACCATTTCTCTTCTTACTTATTTTATAATCATCCTCAGAATAAGAATTACTATTCTTATCCTTTCCTCCACCTCCTCCACTAAGAATATGCCCCACATACTTCTTCCTTTCTAATTCAATACTTGTATGTCCAAAACTTCAAGACTCTGGAGTGGATGTGAACATTTTAAGGAAGGTAATCTTCCTAGCCATCTCTGCATTTGAAGCTTCCATCTCAGCCTTTCTCAAATATTCTTGCAACTTTTCATTCTCCATTTGTAACCTTAATATCTCAATATTTGGAGGTGTAGTAGATAGGTTTGGATTGATTTTGGCCTTCTGTGTAGGGATTTTAGTAGATAAAGTATTGGTACTAGTATTGGTATTGAAGCAGGTTTTCTTAAGCTGATCAATGGGTCTCTTCCAATGATCCACAAATGACATCTTCTTAGTAGTAATAGGAGGCTCTAGTGATTTAGTAGTTGAGACAGATGTGATATAGGTATTATTAGCAGATGCTCCCATTGGGATTGTTACTTCAGGAATTTCATTGGTTATTTTGGAAGTGAACTTAGAAAGATTCTCCTCAAAGGTTTTTCATCTAGCCACATCTTCTCTCATTTTCTCCAATTTTTTCTTTCTAGTATCTCTCTCTAGTTGCTTAGTTTTAATCCTATCTTCCCTTTCCTTTAATTCTCTCAATCTATTCTCTTCTTCTTCTCGGAGTCTCAACTCTTCTTCTTCCATATATTTCATATCTCTATCTATGTCTTCCCCATTTTCTAAGACATCTCCATGCTCACTTGGGGTAGGAGTATAGTAAGGTTGTTCAACAAGATCTTCCTCAAGAGAGAGATGCACTTATACCCCAGTGGTTTCACCTCTTGGCTTAAAATTTTTCTTATTAAAAATAGAAACAACTCTAGGGGTCAAAGGCTAAGAAAATTCCTTATCCTTTCCCCAGAACTCCAACCTATCCTCCTCTCTTGAAATATTAAGCTTAGTATCAAAAAATTGCTCAGTTGGTAAACTTCCTATTGGATGTTGTGGTTGTGTTGCTTATATGGGGTTGTCATTGATGTAAACACTATTAACATTAATGTCTTTAAGCTTGTAAATGTTGAGGATATTGAGAAAATTGTAATAAAATATGTTGCAGGTTGTCTGTGAAGCAGTGAACGTTAGTAAGATGGAAAGTTCAGTATATTGGTAAAGAGAAGTTGTGCATTAAAGGGTTTTTTGACAAGCCTATATAGTTTATCTACCAAAAAATTTAGAGGTGCGCATGAAGACTTGAGTAAGTTATGAGTTCTTGTGTTATGATAGTTATTCTGTTCCTAGAAGAGGATAATGTGATTTTGGTAATCTGAGTTGTTGCATATGCTCCTATGGTGTTTGTGGATGTTTCTAGATAATGTTTTATATTTTTTGCACATCCGCATTCATCATTGCACTCGTGATCCAAAATTTTCTCTTGTGTGTTCATTTTTTTCATGTGCATGGCCGACAGGGTGATTGTAGTGTGTTGTGGATCTTCTAGGAATAATATTTCAATGTGTTTTGTGTTCGAGGATATTGTTTTGGGTCTCTACTATGTTGTAGATGACTTTGGTTGATTCAAATTGATAGTCTTTATTATTTTGGGCCGACAGTTTGTATTCACTTTATTATTTTATTGAAGTTGACATGTATCGATGTAATTTCTTGTTCTAGATATATATGAGTGATTGTTTATCTCATTCTGAGACAATGGATGATGTGAAATATGTGAGTGCTATGTGTGAATAAGGTTCAGATCATTTTAAGGAAAAGCAGAGTGTGAAGAAGTGTTCATAGGCTCAACCGGAACTATAATCAGACATTAGCAAATGCTACTTTCTCAGTTCAAAATCTGGATGGTTGTAATCCGAATTTTTCTATAAGATAGTGAGTCTTCCTTTGTATTTGAGTAGTGAGCTCTTGGCAGTGTGCTTGAATGCATGTGCATTTTCCATTTATTCCTCTTCTACTTTTAATAGGGTATAAATATGGGGACTCACCTCTACCATGGTCTTTCCCCTAACATGGTTTCCACATAAAAATATTGGTGTTATGTGTTCATCGGATGTGTTGTTGATTTATGTTTTCATGGTTATCAATCAGATATGAGAATAAGGGTTAATAAGTTTGAAATTTTGTAACAACTGATTCACTCCCCCCTCTTAGTTGTTTTCCATTGTGTTGACAACAATTGGTATCAGATTGGGTTCCTTGGAAGAAGTTTAATAGCTTGAGATGATATGGGATGGTGACATATAAGAAGGATAGTCCAAGATTTGATGGAGCAAATTATTCTCTATGGAAGACTCAAATGGAGTGCCATATGAGATGCATTGGTGAATCCTACTGGAAAATTGCAAGTAATAGGTATGTTATGCCTCAAAATGGTCCTATTACTACTACTACTGAAATTAGGGATGCTAAATATAATATCAGGGCTAAGTAATCATTGTTGAGTGCTTTGACTAATTGTGAGATGAAAAATATTGTGGATCTAAATACATCCTATCAGATCTGGAAAAATTTGGAAACTTTGTATGAAGGTGATGCTAATGTGAAGATTGCTAAGCTACAAAGTTTGAAAGGGAAATATGAAATGTTGAAAATGGGTGATGATGAGAACATGAATACTTTCATGTAAAGAGTGAATGAACTTGTGTGTGGTATTAGATGTGTTGGTGGACAATTGGAAGAATCATAGATTGTTGCTAAAGTCCTTAGATCCTTGCTTGTTGCATACAAATTTAAAGCTATATCTATTGATGAGCTCCAAACTATGGAAAATGTAACCAGGGATATGGTGATTGGTAAAATTATTGCTTTTGAGTTGAGTGAATTTGGTGATGCCCTTCCTAAGATAGAATCTACATTTGAAGATACTACTTCCGGGAGAGACAAGTAGAGATATGATCTAGGTGAAAGTTCTTCTAGAAAGGTATTCAAGTATGAGGAAGAAATGAGACAGATTGAAGAAGAAGAAAGAGAATTGAATGAGCTTGAAGCACTTATTGTCAAAAGGGAAGCTAGAGGAGAAGGTAAGTATAAAGGGAAGTTTCCTATCAAATGATTTTCTTGCAATAATATACGTCATTTTGCATCAAGGTGTCCTAATAGAGTTCCTAAGCCAAGAAATAACAAACCTAAATTTCAAAAGAAGTGTTATTATGCTGCTAATGAAGGTGTGATAGATGATGAATCTGACAAAGGGAATGTAAGTGAAGATGAGTTTGTGTTTACTTCTATCAAGGAAAATATTCTTGTGTCTATTGAATCTGCTAGTTGTACAAATGTGGAGAAAGCTCTAGCTGCTAGAGTTGAAGAGAAAGATGAATGGGTAATTGACAACAGATCCTCACATCACATGACAAGTGATAGAAGAAAATTTGTAAGCCTAGAGAAGTATGATGGTGGTGTTGTAATATTTGGTGATAACAATGGTGGTATAATCCATGGCAGAGGATGTATTTATTTTGATGGTAAGAATAACTCTAATGATGTTATTTATGTTGAAGGATGTTATTTATGTTGAAGGTTTGAAGCATAATATTTTTAGTGTTGGACAGATGGTCGATAAGGGATACAATCTTCAATTCAAGGATGGAAAGTGTAGAATTTTGGGAAGTTCGGGAAATGTGATTGCTTCAAAAGGTAACATTTTCCACATGATTTTTTCTAGTGAAATTTGTTTGATTGCTCAAATTGTTGAAAGTTGGTTGTGGCATAGGAGAATGTGTCATGTAAAATTTGAAAATATTATCAAAATAAGTTTGACTTAGGCAATGAGAGATCTTCCTAAATTGGTAAATCCTACTATTGCCATATGCAAGGAATGTCAATAAGGAAATAAAACTAGAATTTAATTTCAGAGAAAACAACATTGTTCAAATGAATTGTTGGAGCTTGTGCATACTAACCTATGTGGTCCTGCTAGAATCAGAAGTTTACAAGGCTACACATATTTCATTTTGCTTAATGATGATTACTCTAGGATGGTGTGGGTTACTTTCTTAAGGAAGAAATATGAAGCTCTAGAGAAATTCAAGATCTTTAAGGTTATGGTTGAGAAGAAGATAGGTCTGAAGATTAGGATTTTGAGATCGAATAGAGGTTGTGAATTCACTTCCAGTGAGTTTAACTCTTTTTGTGAAGAACATGGGATAAAGAGACAATTATCTACACCGTGGACCCCTCAGTAAAATTGAGTTGTGGAAAGGAATAACATGACAGTTCTAGATTTTGCTAGGACTATGATGCTGGAAGGAAATGTTCCTCATATCTATTGGAGAGAAGTTTTGAGTACTGTTGTTTATATCCTGAACTAGGTGCAAGTCAAAGGTAATGCTGGTAAGACTCCTTTTGAGCCATGGATTGGTTATAAGCCTACAGTTAGATATTTGAAAATATTTGGGAGTAAATGCTATCTCAGAAGAGACAAAGATATAGGAAATTTTGATGCTAGAAGTGATGAAGGAATATTTATTGGTTATTCTACTAAGAGTAAGGCCTACCGGTGCTACAACAAGAGATTAAAGAAAATGGTTGAATGTGAAAATGTTAAGGTTGATGAAGACATTGCTAGACCATCCATAACCTGTGGATATGATTATGATGATCAAAATGATAGTACAAATAAAAGGTCAAACTTCAAATCAAGTTCAAATCATTCTGGTGAAGGGTATGTGCAGGATAATTATGGAAAAAATAGGCCCTTAAGTGGTGATGAAAATTCAAAAAATCAGAGTTAGGCAGCTTGACATAAAAATTTGAATATGCTATCTATATTATTTTAAAAATATGTAAGAATAGAATCTGTAGAAAATTGAACGTAGTTTCTAAACTAGTAGGTTTATTTAAAAAAACAAAAATCTATTTTGTAAAAAAATGAAATTTCAATGCAATAGTACTTAAATTTCAAGGAAAAAATAAGAAGTAGGTGTTTGTCTGACCACCCTGGCCACAATAAAATGATAATATTTTTCTATAAGATTTTATATATAAGTAGAGGACTCATGTCCTGATTTGATGCATATTTTTTTGTAATTGTTTTCCAAGTAAATAATTAATTATGAATTTTTTATTACAAATTTTAAAAAATATAAAAACTCGTATGTCTAACCACCTTAACTTGGTCAAAATTTAATGAAATTCATATTATTATTTTTAATCCTATATTATGTGAAGCATAGAATGTGATGCATGTTTTGGATTCAAACAATGTGATATTGTTTGAAAGTTATAGATGTTTTTCAATCAACCTATCAATCAAAACTTTAGTCATAATTCAAATAGAAAATGAATAATAATATTTTTTAAATTTAAAGTAAAGCATAATTTATATTGGTGGAAAGTTGAGAATCATCTTTAAAAACCCTTTTTGTTTCATCAATTTTGGGTAAAAAAAATGTCGTTAGCCACATGGGCCATCATATCACTTAAATATTGTCACTTTTTGGCCCATCATGATCTTGCACATACCTTGAATCAACAAGATCAAGAGGAAAGAGAAAAGTTAGTGAAAATACAGAAGAGAGATCACAAGATCCTGAAATTCAAGAACATCCTAAGACTCCAAGGTATGTGAGATTAAATCATTCAAAAAATTAGATTATAGGAGATAAGAACAAAGGTGTCTAGACAAAGAGAATAAATACATAATAATATTGTTTGATTTCAAAGACTGAGCCAAGTAATGCCAATGAAGCATGCAAAGATGAACATTGGATTGAAGCAATGAAAGAAGAACTACACCAAATTGAGAAGAATAATATATGGACTCTTGTTCCTAGACCAAAGGAAAAAAAAGTAATTGGAACTAAATGGGTCATTAGAAACAAATTGAATGAACAAGGTGAAGTTGTTTGAAACAAAGAAATACTAGTGTGTAAAGGATACTTTCAGATGGAGGAAATTGACTTTGAAGAAACTTTTGCCCCTTGCTCGAATTGAAGCTGTGAGACTGTTTCTTGCCTATGCTACTTACAAAAACTACAAAGTTTATCAAATGGATGTCAAGTCAACATTTCTAAATAGTGAATTGGAAGAAGAGGTGTATGTTGAAAAACTTGATGGATTTCAATTAAATTATCAAGGAGATATAGTTTTTTGGTTGAAGAAAGCATTGAATGGACTCAAGCAAGACCCTAGAGCTTGATATGCCAGATTGGATAAGTATTTAGTGAAGCTTGGATTCAACAAAGGTATTGTTGATAGTAATCTGTATTTCAAGATTGATAATGATAAATATTTGTTTGTGGAAATCTTTGTTGATGATATCATTTTTGGAGCAGATAATGGTTTGTCCATGAAGTTTGTTGATGAGATGCAGAATGAGTTTGAAATGTCGAGGATTGGAGAGTTGAAATTATTTTTGGGATTGCAAATTACTCAGTTAGATAAAGGGACCTTCATATCTCAGTCCAAGTATATGAAATAATTGCTAAAGATGTTTGGTATGGAAGATTCAAAGCTAGTCGGTACACCCATGACGATCGGATGTAGTTTGACAATAGATGATGATTTTCTGAAGGTAAATTAGACTACATACAAATCAATGATTGGTGGATTGCTTTATTTGACTCAAACTAGACCTAATATCATGAATATTGTATACATTGTTGCAAGATTTCAAGCTGATCCTAAGGAATCTCATGTGACTACTGTGAAGATAATTTCCAAATACTTGAAGGGAATAGTTGATTTTATCTTGTGGTTTCCCAAAGATGATGATCTTACTTTAAGTGCCTTTACTAATGTTGATTTGGCAGGAGATGTGAATGGTAGGAAAATTACTAGTGGTGGCGCATTTTTCTTGGGAATGAACTTGATCTCATGGCTAAGTAAAAAGTAGAATGTTGTTTCTTTGTCTACTATAGAGGCAGAATACATTGTTGCTGCTAACAATTGTACTCAAGTATTGTGCATGAAGAGGTTGTTAAAAGATATTAGATTTGTGTATGATGAACCTATTGCTATATTCTATGGTAATTCAAGTGCAATTAACATTTATAAGAATCGCGTGTTGCATTCAAAGACCAAGCATAAATCTATCAAGTTTCACTTTTTGAGAGACAAGGCAAGTGATAAGGAAGTTAGACTAGAGTATGTGCCTGCTAAGGAATAAATTATAGACATATTTATTAAAAAATTTCCTAAGTATACTTTTGAGAATCTTAGAGGGAAGTGAGGGGTGATTAACCCTCCTAATTAGAACTAATATGCAAGACATTGCTTCAGTCTATGCATTTCACAGTCATATCTTGATCCAAATTGATATTGTGGTGGTTGCTACTCAAAGGGAGTAGTAAAATGATTCAGATATGTGGTTCAGAGCTTGTGTGCATCTTTTTCATTGATGTCAAAGGGGGAGAAGGGTCATGTGAAAAATTGAGAGAAGAGTCAGAACCTAAGGGGGAGTAAGTGTTGGAGCTAGTTGTGTTGATGGTTTTTTTCACATCATGTGTTGCCATCAATTCCAAAGGGGGAGATTGTTGGATGTTGTGGTTGTGTTTTTGATATGTGGTTGTCATTGTTGTCAACACTATTATCATTAATGTCTTTAAGACTGTATATATCAAGGATATTGAGAAAATTGTAATAAGATATGTTGAAGGTTGTCTGTGAAGCATTGAAGATCAGTAAGATGGAAAGTTCAGTATATTGATAGAGAGAAGTTGCACATTAAAGGGTTTGTTGAAAATCCTATCTAGTTTATCTACCAAAATTTTTAGAGGTGTGCATGAATATTTGAGAAAGTTATGAGTTTTTGTGTCCGAAAGTTACTCTGTCACTATAGTTGGTGTTCCTAGAAGAAGATAATGTGATTCTGGTAATCTGAGTTGTTGTGTATGCTCCTATAGTGTTTATGGATGTTTTTAGATCATGTTCTATCTGTGATTCACGTCTGCATTGATTGTTGTGCTTGTGATCCCTAATTTTATCTTGTGTGTTCATGTTTTTCATGTTCATGGCCGCCAAGATGATTACATAGCGTGTTGTGGATGTTCGAAGAATAATCTTTGAGGTTGTTTCATGTTTGAAGATACTATTTTGAGCCTCTACTATGTTGTGGATATTGTTTTAGGCCAACATTCACTTTATTATTTTATTGAAGCCAACATGTAATGATGTAATTTCTTGTTGCAGATATATATGAGCAATTTTTTATGCCATTTTGAGACAATGGATGATGCAAAATATGTGAGTGCTATGTTTGAATAAGGTTTAGATCATTTGAAGGCAGAGTAGAGTGTGAATAAGAGTAAAGAAGAGTGAAGAAGTGTTGATGGGCTCAACTAGAACTATAATCAGGCATTAGCAGATGCTACTTTCCTAGTTCAAAATCTAGATGGTTGTAATCTAAATGTTTTTGTAAGATAGTGAGTCTTCCTTTGTATTTGAGTAGTGAGCTCTAGGTGGTGTTCCTGAATGCATGTGCATTATCCATTTATTCTTCTTATACTTTTAATAGGGTATAAACTTATGGACTAGCCTCCACCATGGATTTTCCCCTAACAAAATTTCCATGTAGATATATTGGTGTTATGTGTTCATCTGATGTGTTGTTGATTTATGTTTTCATGGTTATTAATGTTGAGAATAAGGGTTAATAATTTTGATAAGTTTGAAATTTTGTGACAAATTTGTAGTTTTGAAGGCCGATGTTTTTGACACTTTGTTGATTATTAGGCCTCCCTTGTAATCAGGTGGAGGCTCAAAAATGTTTGGTTTTCCTGTACTTGGAGCTAAAAACCAAATATCCAAGGCTTCCCACTCTCTAGTGAAAGAAGAGCCTTTTAATGAAAGTGCAACTTCTTCCTTTGTATCATAGAGTGGTCTGTTGATTGTTTCAAAAGCAATGGCCCAAGCTAGATCCCATTCTAGTAGCAACAAGATACCACTTGTTCTCACCAATTCTCAACCTTCCTTTGTAGTCATGTTTTGAAAACCTGGATCTCATCTCATTTAACACCTTTTTTTGAATGACAACATCAAGAAATTATGGATGTAGGCTCTTCTCTATAGCTAGACTCTTACATACTCATCTCATTTAGCCCTATAGGAAAACTCCATAAAATCTCGAGTCTTCAAAAATGAGTCATCATCCAAGAATTTGGTACATGCCTCAACCCTCATGTCATCACTTCCATTGATCCCTCTAAGATCAACATTACTCAATATTTTTCCCAATTGACTAGTTTCACGTGATCCCTAATTTTATCTTGTGTGTTCATGTTTTTCATGTTCATGGCCGACAGGATGATTACATAGCGTGTTGTGGATCTTCAAAGAATAATCTTTGAGGTTATTTCATGTTTGAGGATACTATTTTGAGCTCTACTATATTGTGGATATTGTTTTGGGCCAACGGTTTGTATTCACTTTATTATTTTATTGAAGCCGACATGTAACGATGTAATTTCTTGTTGCAGATACATATGAGCAATTTTTTATGCCATTTTGAGACAATGGATGATGCAAAATATGTGAGTGCTATGTGTAAATAAGGTTCAAATCATTCGAAGGCAGAGTAGAGTGTGAAGAAGAGTAAAGAAGAGTGAAGAAATGTTGATGGGCTCAACTAGAACTGTAATCAAGCATTAGTAGATGCTACTTTCCTAGTTCAAAATCTAGGTGGTTGTAATCTAAATGTTTTTGTAAGACAGTGAGTCTTCCTTTGTATTTGAGTAGTGAGCTCTAGGTGGTGTTCCTGAATGCATGTGCATTATCCATTTATTCTTCTTATACTTTTAATAGGGTATAAACTTGTGGACTGGCCTCCACCATGGATTTTCCCCTAACAGGATTTCCATGTAAATATATTGGTATTATGTGTTCATCTGATGCATTGTTGATTTATGTTTTCGTGGTTATTAATGAAATTTGAGAATAAGGGTTAATAATTTTGATAAGTTTGAAATTTTGTGACAAATTTGTAGCTTCCAAGGCCGATGTTTTTGACACTTTGTTGATTATTAGGCCTCCCTTGTAATCAGGTGGAGGCTCAACAATGTTTGGTTTTCCTGTACTTGGAGGTAAAGACCAAATAGCCAAGGCTTCCCACTCTCTAGTGAAAGAAGAGCCTTTTAATGAAAGTGCAACTTCTTCCTTTGTATCATAGAGTGGTCTGTCACATTTTTTGATTGTTTCAAAAGCAATGGCCCAAGCTAGATCCCATTCTAGTAGCAACAAGATACCACTTATTCTCACCAATACTCAACCTTCCTTTGTAGTCATGTTTTGAAAACCTGGATCTCATCTCATTTAACACCTTTTTTTGAATGACAACATCAAGAAATTATGGATGTAGGCTCTTCTATATAGCTAGACTCTTACATACTCATCTCATTTAGCCCTATAGGAAAACTCCATAAAATCTTGAGTCTTCAGAAATGAGTCATCATCCAAGAATTTGGTACATGCCTCAACCCTCATGTCATCACTTTCATTGATCCCTCTAAGATCAACATTACTCAATATTTTTCCCAATTGACTAGTTTCCCTTACTACAGATATAGTTGGCACTCCATGTATTTCTTGCTCGGATACCCAAATATCATCATCAAAGCCTTCATCATTATAATCCACTAAACTAGTTGCCACAATTTTTTGTTTTTCAATGGTGGCTCCTTTGGTGGTATCTCACTAGGTGGTGGAGAATCATCATCCGCTTTCTCAGACTCTATCAGCCTTGATGGAGACGTGGGAGATACTTGTGGCATAGGAGAAGGAGATCTATCTTCCTCATGTTGAGTGGGAGCACAAGATTCATCAAAATTATTTTCCTTACTCTTTCTTCTTATAAAAGCCTTTATTTTTGGTTCCTTAGGGGATCATGATGTAGACTCCACTACAATAGCAGAGATTCCTCCTCCACTTTGTTCTTCACCAATTGGAGCTTTCCCTTTATCTGTACTAACCACTCCTTTAGTTTCAAGCTGGCCTACTATTGAATCAAATTTTCTTGTTGCATGCTCCACCTTTTGAATTATGTTCTCAACCTCAGGGATGAACCTAAATGAAGGCTCTTCCTAATTTATTTTACTTTGCATCTTATTGAATCAAATCCACCTTACCAACATCTTTTCTTGTTCCACACTGTCAGATATATTCCTTATTACATCCTCTAGATAGTGGAAAATGTGGACATACTTGTAGCTTTTGTTTCTCTCATTCAACCAGGTCATAAAACCTCTAAGATCATATCTAACCCTCTTAATTTTCCTTTTCATGTAGTATCCTTTGAGCACTTCAATGATTCTATTACAACCTCCTCTGGTCATTACAAAATCAGAAAAACAAGTTTATAAAGGAATGAAAGTTCCATTTCCCTGATTCAACAAATGTTCATTCTCAACATTTCCTAAATGCCACATAACCTCAAGGAAAACAATTCTTTTAGGCACAAACCCCAGCAAAAAATGAGGTGCTACCTTAGAACCATATACTCTTAAAATAGTAAAATCAGGGAGTGAGATAACATCTCCCCAGTTATGATCAATGTAGATCTCAGGGCTTCTTTCCTTTGGTCTCAAGAAATCATGTAAAGAAATAGGAACTCTGGGAAACCTCACAATCAAATCTCTCTTCAATTCAAAAGAAAAAAAATTATGGAAAGTGACATTATCATATGTCCTATCATCCTTGTCCAAGACTATGGGCCAACATTGCACAGACACATCCCAATCACCTGCCTTTTTCTCCAAATCAATTTTCTATCCAAAATACACTACATCCTTGTATAAGAACATATGCATCAACAATGAGTACCAATTGCATCTTACCCCAGATTCCCCTTTCTTTAATCTAACCAACCCCTCATGAATCTTTTTAGATAGAAATCCTACATAATCATATATTGCACAATATTGGGGATGTTGGATAGGGGCAGCCATATACATCTAGGCAATTAGCATTCTAGAAACATGATTTTTTGGTCTAACTAAGTAAGGCCTATGGCTTTTTTAAGGGTTCGGCATGAATTATACAAATGTAGAATTAATAAAATCCCCTTTTATAAATGCCAAACTTAACAATCAAACCAAGAATAAACCCTAACAGACTTAAGCTTGGGAAAACTAAACCTCTCAATAACGTAAGAAGGAAAGTGATAATTGAATTACTATTTTCTCATAGGTTGACATCCTTGGTTCCAACATGAGAAAATGTTGAGTGGCCACAGTCCGAACTCTTGGAGTGTATTGAGTGTACTTGTAATGTTGAATTATGCTTTTAAGATAAATATTAATAATCATGCAATTCCTTACTTTTGTAGCTCAATGTCCTTTAAGTTATTAATGTTGGAATATGGCTTGTAAGTGTTGTCATTGATATAAAACTAAGTCACTCTAGACAGCCTTAATGACATCTGGTCTACAATATAAGTTTTGGTTTCTATCGACAGAATAGAGTGAAGAACAAGACATCCGATTATAAGCATAAAAGTTGATCTAAACACCCCACCAGACATATATTTTGGGTTGTGGATCTCTGAGGAAGATTTTTTAATATCTATAATACCTTGGTGAAGGATTTATTTGATACAAAGTCAGTGGTTCGTGATCTAGGAGATCTGGTAAACTAATTTGTTGGCTATCTGTGCTAGCAGGCTAACCCGGTGAATGTAGTAATCATAGATGTATAATAAGTAATTAATTAAATATTCTCATGCTAAATTATGTTTTTTTAGGTCCTCTCTTTTTCTTAACTGACTTTGGAGGATGCACATAAAATATTTGAGGTGGATATAGCTGACAAGGAGTAAGTAACTTCATATTTTATGAAGCCGACTGATGAATGAATAAATCCTTGTTTGTAGATATATATATGAGATCAATTCTATCATTTTGAGATGGAGAGAATGTAGAGGGAGCCATGATGAGAAAATATCAAAGTGTTGTGCAAGATTTAGCAAAGTAATAGTGTTGATTCATCTTGATGTGATGCGAAGAATAGATTAGAGTAGAGCGAAGACTAGAATCAATTTTTAGATCCAAAATTGAATCTATGAGCTTCACTAGAACTATAACTTGGCATGAAAAGATGCTATCATCTCAATTCAAAGTTGAGATGGTCTTGATTTGAATCTTTTGTATGGAAGTGAGCCTTTTTCTTGAGTAGTGAGCTCTAGTCAGTGCACCTAAATGCAAGAGAATTCCCTTTTGTATACACTTATATTTGAGTACTCAAATTTTGGATTAACCTCCATTGTGGTTTTTCCCCTAATAGGGTTTCCATGAAAAAATATGTGTGTTATGGTGTAGTGAATGAATTATTTGAATGCGTGGATCTATCTCTCAATATTATGTTGTATTGGTTTCAAGTTTCTGATGATTAAAGATATAAATTGTTGGAAATTGATTCACCCCCCCTCTTAGTGTTCCCTTGAGTCCAAAAATTAAGACTCCCTCACGCGAATCGAAATGAATTTCTTGCTATCAACTTTGTTTTGAATATTGATTGTTGATTCATTCATCGAGTTGATTGATCCATGATCCATATTTAATTAGTTTATTATGAAACATCCGACTATGCACAACCGCAACAATTGCCAAATGACAGGAGGCGACACAAAAAAAATTGTTCATAACATGCAAGCCCTACCATCTCTTTGTATTTTCAGCCACAATCCATGTGTCCATCTTCCCTTACCCCCATGAGACATAACTCATGTGCAAATTTTATCAACAAGAAAATGAGGAGCAACTGAGATTAAATCTCGCACCCTTGTCATACACACTACTTAGCTAGCTTTAATTTTATTTCTTGCGCAATAAAAAAGGATCAGATTAAAATATATTTAGGCATGTATGATATATGGACTTTAGTAACACACATGTTACTTTCCACATCCTTAATTTTATTCAACGCGACAAACACTCACTTCCCCGTTGAGAAACGGGCAAGGAGGATGGGGCCCATATGGGATGACATGGAGTAGTCTAGGTTGATCCACATCACCCTCAGTCAACCATTAAAAAAGATTACATTCAAAAATACTAATTCTTGGACCAATCATAAAGAAGAAAGGTGGCAATTACCTGCTAGCCTGTGTCGTTACTTTAGTAACCAAGAAAAACAAACGAGTTAGTGTGGAATGATCTAGATGTGGCCACCTCAATTATCTCCAATTGTGGATCCATATTTAGTGACCGTTTGCACACTTCTTCAATGATGTCTAGCCCATAAATCATCAACTACACATGTACTTTTCCCATGAGCTCGAATGAATAAAAGAATTCAAGATAAGAAAAATGGCAGGCGAGCAATGACTCAAATTTTCTTCATTGATCACACGACACTTAGAGGGATTCATATTTTCTTCATTGATCACACGACACTCAGAGGCTCCTAGACTTGCACACATCAAAAAATGTTAACCCTAAATGGGACCCAACCTAGGATGATGAGGCTAGGGAAACAACATAAAGGACTTAAAATGTTAATTATTGGGAAATATTTAGCTCGACTTAGGATAACTACAAAATAATAATCCATCATGATTAACAAGTAGAACCAAACTAGAGGGATGGTCATTGAATGAGATTTAATGTCAAAAGTCATAACTTTTAAAGACCGATGATCGACAGAAAGAGTCAATCGAAAAATAAAACAAAGTCCAAGATATAGAATCCAAGGGTTTTTCATATAAGACAAGAGTAAACCTAAAACCCTTTATATTTGCAACAGATAGAAATGCACAACTCCTTAGAATCATCACGATTTTGAAGATGGAAGAAAATTTTCAAGGGGTTCCATCAATCTCTCTGACTGGGGATGTAGTCTCTTGTACGCATAGTGAGATTCTAGAATCTATGGTTGAAGCAGACCAGTCAAAACACACAAGTCAAAAAACAAGGAACTACCTACACAAGTCAGTCAAAAAAAACTAGACACAACAGAAAGAAAACACACCTATACACAAAAAGTACAAAATTTACAGTGTACATGGAATAACAAAATACTTAGGAAAAGTATGCTTTTAAGAACTATCCATGTGTTGGTAGTTCAAAAAGTTCCCTTGTTGAGCTCTAGAGGAAATAGGAATCCTCCCCGTGTGCACTAGCTATCAGATAAGGGCCCATCCATAATTCTTCAAACTTTCCATTCTTACCCTTGTCTTGAGCTCTTTCATTCGAGACCAACAACATAATATTTACCTCAAAATTTCAAGGAGATGCTCTCTTGTCATGTAGATGCTTAAATTACAACTACATCTTCATATTTTTACCCTAAGCTTCTCTCCTTATTTCATGAAATTGCACCATATTGTTTATCATGTGATGCATATCATCATATATCTCTTCATCATATTATTGAAGGAACTTATACATCTTCAGTAGTTTATTCTCTAGTAACCTAACATCTAGGCCATAAACTAAACCAAATGGTGAATAACCCATAGCCTTTTTCATAGTCATTCTATTTGCCCAGAGTGCCAACTTCAACTTGGAGTCCCAAGCCTTCTTGTTCTTCTCAATCACTCTCTTGATGATTTTAATTAAGCTCTTATTGCTAGACTCATCTTGATAATTTCCTTGAGGATGGTAAGGTGAAGAGTAAGAAACTTTTATTTCATGTTTCTCACAAAACTCTTTGAATTCATTAGATCTGAAGCACATAGCATTATCTGAGACAATCCTCTCAGAAACCTCAAATCTGATGAGAAAATTATTCAATAGAAAATCCACTACCACCTTGCTTGTGGCATTCTTTGTGGATATTGCTTCTACCCATTTCGTGAAATAATCAGTAGCAACAAGGATCCAAGCATGACCTCCACTTGAATTTTCTGGTATTTCTCCAATGAAATCAATCCCCCATTGTTGGAAAGGGGTTGGCACTGTTATAGGCCTAAGTGGTAAATATCCTAAAAGCTTCAACTTTCTAGCAAATTTTTGGCAGGCATCATAAGTTTAAAAAAACTTGTGGGTATGTGCAGGATCATCATGGAAAAAACATGTCCTTAAGTGGCAATAAAAAGACATAAAATCAGAGTTAGACAACTTGACGTAAAAATTTGAATAAGTTATCTATATTATTTCCAAAAAATATAAAAATAGAATTTGTAGCAAATTGAATTTAGTTTCTAAACTACTAGAGCTTTATTTAAAAAAATAAAATCTATTTGGTGAAAATTTGAAACTTCAATGCAGTAGTATTTAAATTTCAGGGTAAAAATAAGAAGTAGGTGTCTGTCTGACCACCCTAACCAGAATAAAATGATAATATTTTTTTTATAAGATTTTATATATAAGTAGAGGACTCATGTCTCGATGTGATGCATATTTTTTTATAATTTTTTTCCAAGTAAATAATTAATTATGAATTTTTTATTACAAATTTTAAAAAATATAAAAGCTCGTCTGTCTAATCACCTTAACTTGGTCAAAAATTCATGAAATTCATTTTTTTTTTTTTAATCCTATAGTATGCAAAGCATAGAATGTGACACATGTTTCAGATTCAAAAAATGTGATACCGTTTGAAAGTTATAGATGTTTTTCAATCAGCTTATCAATTAGGACTTTATTCATAATTCTAATAGAAAATGAATAATAATTATTTATTAAATTCAAAGTAAAGCAAAATTTATATTGGTGGAAGCTGAGAATCTCCTCTAAAAACGCTTTTTGTTTCATCAATTTTGGGTAAAAAAAAAGTTGTTAGCCACATGGGCTATCAAATGGCTTACATATTGCCACTTTTTGGTCCATCATGATCCTGCACATACCCTTGTGAGCATCTTTAAAAATCACAGGCCAGTAGAATCCTACTCTTATAACCTTGTGAGAAGTGGTCTTTTCCATGTAGTGACCTCCACACACCCCATTGTCTATTTCTTGCGAGAGTTCTAGTGCCTGCTTCCCATCCACACATTTAAGAAGTACACCATATAGGTTCCTCCACCATAGCTTATTGTAAGTAATGAAATATTTAATGACATGCAATTTTAGTGTCCTTTTGTCATTCTCAGTCATGTTTGCAAAACATTACAGAGTTTGTAAGTGTTGGACAATTCTTCTGTACTGCCTGCATGTTTGCATATCACATATAGGTGCAACATCAACTAATTATGTTCCATTGATATGATTTTCATTCAAATTAGATTCTTCCATCAACTTAGTGAGACCCTGAGCTCTTACTAATTTGGTGATTTTAACATCAATATTAAATTCTTGGATCTTGTTGATCCATCTACACCTTCTACCTATAATTTCTTGTTGAGTGAAAATATCTTTCACAACAACACTTGGTACAAATTATATGATAGTAGCTCCCTATATTCAAGTCCTAAAGTTATTCACCACCTTAACCAGAGCATATGCTTGTTTTTCGATCATGTCATATTTCAGCTCTGTAGCTTGCAAAGACTTACTAAAAATGCAATAGGTTGTTCAAATCCTTCTTCATTTTTTTGTAACAATACAACAAAAAATTTTATGAAAAGAAGCAAAATAGAAAATGTGCATTAGTTTAGAGAAATTTGAGGAATTTAAAACTGGAGCCTCTTTGATAGCTTGTTTAATATTTTTTAATTCTTGACTAGGCTCCTCACTCCAAAGAACCTTATCTCTCTTCTTAATCATCTAGGAAATAGGTCTTGTGATCTCTAAAATTTTGGTCATACACACTGCTTAGCTAGCTCTAATTTTATTGCTCTCACAATATCAAGGGCTTAGATTAAAATATCTTTAGGCACATATGATATATGGAATTTAGTAATACACACGTTACTTTCCATGTCCTTAAATTTATTCCATAGGAAAAACACCTGCTTCCCCATTGAGAAATTGGCAAGGAAGATGGGGCCCATACAGGATGGTAGGGAGTAGTCTAGGTTGATCCATGTCACCTACAATCAACCATTAACCAAGATGAAATTCAAAAATATGAATTCTCAAACTGATCATAAAGAAGACAGGTGGCAATCACCTGCTAGCCCGTGTGGTTACTTCAATAACCAAGAAAAATAGATAGGTCAGCAAGGAATGATCTAGATGTGGCCACCTCAATTATCTCCAACCATTGATCTATCTTTAGTGACCATATGTACACCTCTTCAATGATGTTTGGCCCACAAATCATCAGGGACACATGTCATTCACTCGTGAGCCGGAATGAATAAAAGAATTCAAGAAAAAATAAAATGGGTAGGTGGGCAATGGTTCAAATTTTCTTCATTAATCACATGACACTTAGGGGCTCTTGGACCTACACACATCAAAAAATGTTAACCCTAAAAAGGACCAAACTTAGGATGATGAGGCCAGGGAAACAACATAAAGAACTTAAAATATTTAGCTTGACTTAAGATAAATGAAAAATAATAATCCATCATGATTAACAAGTAGAACCAAAATAGAGTGTTAGTCACTCAATGGGATTTAATGTCAAAAGTCACAACTTTAAAAGATTGATGACCAATAGAAAGAGTCAACCAAAAAATAAAACAAAGTCCAAGATATAGACTCCAAGGGTTTTTCATATAAGACCAAAGTAAACCTAAAACCCTTTATATTAGCAGGAGATAGAAACTCACAACTCCTTAGACACATCAAGATTTTGAGGATGGAACAAAATTTCAAGGGGTTCCATCAAACAGTTCGGTTCCTCAGGCAACAGTTACTCCATACACCATTCTTCTTAAATTTCTTACGTCCCCTTCTACTCTTTGGTGTATTAGGAGCTCTTGTGTATCAAACTCGTCTTCTGGGAAATTCTTCTCAGACTCCAGAAAACTCAATCTCCTAGATGTCTGGACTGGTGTAATAGACTGTCGTGTCTTACTCATCCATTTAGTAATGAAAACTAGAAGACACCTACCAATTCTACTCTCAAACTCAAACTCAATGAAAATTTTGAAGGAGAAGTATATTATCAATCTTTCCTTCTTATAACAAGCCATGAATGTGTGAAAACCATTAATTCTTCAAAGAAAGCTTGTGCGCATGAGCTGACAACAACCTACCTTGATCCATTTTAATCTTAACCATTGATCATGTTTTAAAAGATAGATCAATGGGTAGATTACAATGCAGCCACTTACAATTAAGTTTTAATTGTTCTTTCAATGCTCCTTTGAATTAGAAAAGCTTTGAGTAGATAAACATCTACTGTGTACATAACATAAATTAAAACTATTCTTTCTATAATAACCCTCTCGCCCATAGGAATTATTTCACTTGTATTTCTTCTTATTAAAACAACATGGTTTGATCCTCACCTGATCTTAAAATATCAGTTCATACATTTCCATGATTTTTTTTCACCTTTTCCACATGTGTCATTAGCTGTCAGGGCCGATGGCTGAAATCTCAAGCATGCGCCTTAAAAAACTAGGTCTAAAACAACACTATTCAGAAATAGTAATTCTCATCCAAATTTGGAAGTATTCCAACTTCATCAGTGCCTTTTAGAAAGTCCACATGGCATTTTACCACTTTACAGTTAGAAGACATAGGACATGGGTTGGGCCCTCACAGGATGGTGGGGAATAGTCAAGATTGAGCAATATCACCACCCATCGATCATTGAATTCATTCCTTACGAAAAAATCCTTTGTCCTTAAAGCTTAGGGGGTCTAAGAAAAAAATGACAGGTGTCACAGAGCCCACTAACCCGTGTGACCCAATTTTCCTATTACTATAGACAGATGGGAGCATAGGGAACAACCTTGATGAGAGCACATGTCATGACGTTTACAAATGATTTTCCCCTAGAAAACATCTAATGCCATGTGGATATACTGGTCCTACCATCAAAAATTACCATGTGGGAACTGCCCACTAGCCCAAGTCTCTAAAATAATATGAAATAAGTCAAGATAGGCACATGAGGAATGGTAGAAATATGGCCACATATTCAATTTCTTAGTCATTGATTTTATTTGAAAGTCACCAATCATCTTTACCAAGGAGATTGAATCCACCGACACACCAAACATGTGGTAGAAGCCCACCAACCCATGTGAATAAAATAAGAAGAAATAAAATAGTGTGGGCATATGGGGAATAGTTGGGATTAAATCCCACAATCAGATGGCTAGCATGAAGCATGATTTTTGCACATGTCATAAAAGTTAATTATAAAAAGGGGCCATCTCTAGTTAAATGAGACACTGACCCATACCAAAAAATCTTAAGGATATAAATATTTTAAGATTAAGCCTTTGATCCAATGAAATTTAAGACCAAGAAAATCATAAGGTAACCGACAAGACTAAACTCAGGGGTCGGTAAGACAACGACCATAGTTTGGCACAAGTGACAACTTAAGTGACCGAGAACGGGGAGAGAAGGTCAATGCAATTTTAAAACAACCAAGGGTTTTTGATTTACAGGCCAACCTTAGGAAGTTGTAAGGATATAAAACCCTATCATAGTGATGAGAATATGACCTATAATACAAAACAAGGGACCAAGCCAAAATTTGCAGAACAATTAGAGTGGAACCAATTTTTTTTGGAGGGGTTCCATTAGTGGTTCCTATTGGGGACACATGCCTCTCATAAGCATGGTGAGATCTTAGAATCATTGAGTGCATCAGACTAGGGAAAAAATGAAAAAAAACAAAACAAACAAACAAACAATTTAAAAAATCTTACATAGGCCAAAAGGCCAGAAATAGGAGATCCAATCTCCATACTTCTAGAAACCTTCTTCTGAGATGAAAATGTTAATATGCATCCTTCTATATAACCCAGGTTTCATTTCCCTATCAATGGCACCAGGCCACAAAAACCTAGGGCCAATTCTTGCCCCTATCAAAAATCAACCTTTTGAAAGAATTGTTGTCCCTTCGTCCACATTTTTATTTTTCATCCCATTGCATCAAACATAAATTTCTTTTTACATGTAGAAAATTGTGGTGACAATTGAAAACTACCTAATTACACACACTACCACTGACCATTTTGAGTAGACTGTTGCTAGTGTAATCCTTGTCATTCCTCTCTATATAATTAGGCATAAACTGAAACCTTTCATCATACATGACACATATTCATATTGAAAATAACATTCCTTATTCTTCACCTTATTGTCATGTTCCATCAAAATACCTTCTAGCTGATCTGGAAACAAAAAGTACTCATATTACTCCAGGTAGTTGACATCATGATACTGAACCTTATTAGTAATATCTATATTATATGTAAAACGTTCATAGGAAATTCCCTCAAGGAGTTCATCAAAATGCTAATTTATTTTCTCAAGACCACAGTCTAACCCTGTATTAGATGCATCATCAAAATCCTTATGAAAAAGTGGATTGTCTCTAATCCAATGAGGATTACCATGTTTATCAACTGACAAAGATAGAAGCTCATCAAATAAAGGGTTTTCCATTACATTTATTATTGTCATAAAAGCTTCATCCTCCTCATCATGGAGGTCATCATTCTATTCAAAATCACTGAAAGAGAATACAGATAGATTTTCAACTTCATTCTCATCTTCAGTGGTTAACATCTTCGAATCATATTTTGAAAACTCTTTATAGGAAGAACATTGTTCCTTTTCAAGAAAACATGGGTTCTTATCATTATGAGCATATTTCTCATTTGCAAAAAAAGGTTCCATCTCTACCTCATGAGGATAATCACAATCAACAAAAAATTTACCATACTTAATGTCATCATCACTACTACAACAAGAGGACTCGTTAATATTGCAACTATGTTCAAAATTTTCAACTAATTGCACTGTGTTATTTCTTCCATCAGAAAACAAGTGTTGGAACCTTCAAAGGAATTGAAACCACACATTTCACTTGCTTCACTAAGGTGTACATTTTCAACTTTTTCTCTTCTTTGTTCTTCATGTGATATCTGACTACTTGACTCAATGGAGCAACATAATCATTATTATCATAGGTTGAAAACATAATAGATTGTTGATGGTCATCTCTATTATTTTCAAAGAGAAAATAAATCACATATTTGGTCAAGCCCAACTGGCTTCAATTCCTTTGGTAGAGCACTTAAACCTAGTTCATAAGATTCATATAATAAATCAATGCATTCTAAATTTTCAGTTCTATAACACTCGAGAATTATAGATAGAGTATCCATAAACCTTGCATAGAGATCATGGTATGATTATCCTTCTTGTTTCCTTATACAATAAAGGGCTTTAACAAATATCATAGGATCATAAACACATGCAACTTCTTAATAATTTGTTTAGGATTCTACATGATCAACATTATAGAATGATGTGTAAGCTGAAACAATAGGAGTGTAAGTGTTCTAACATTAATTTTCAACTATGACTTACACCTTTCATCAACATTTGGTGTCTCAGGGTAACAAACACTCCTATTCAAATGACCTTTGTGCATTCCATATTTTCGGTTGTTTTCAATGTTCATAGCTATCTCATATGCCTAATGCAAAGTCTTAGGATCCTTATCTCTTACCAGATAGCTCATCTTATTATCAAAAGCTTCTACATAGAAAAATAAACATATTGCATCGCTTAGTCTTAAGGACTCGGGAATATCCCTCAATGTTTTAGCAAATCTTCAATTAAAAATTGGAATCAACTCATTCTCTTCTTTCTCAATACTCATAAATTTATTGAGCAAAGAATTGATATTGATTGTTTCACCAAATTGCTTCATGAACACTACTTTGAACTCCTCCCAAGAGTAAAAAAGCATGTTGGTGTTGGTTGATAGATTTATCACCTAACTTTGTATTCTCATGCCCACTAAGGTGAAAAATGTAACAACAGTTGAATCATTAATGATATAATTCTTAGAATGATTCTCTACTTATTTTAAAAGGTGGCAGCTACCTTCATTTGATATTTAATGAATAATTTTTTAAACTAAAGTTACTTTTAACCATAAAGAAAATAAAGGAAGGGGATTTTAACCAGAAAGCTTTAAAGGTAGTAAAAAACCTCATATAACAAAGCTAAAATATTCCACAACTAAAATTAAATCAAAAATCACCATAGTATCCTTATTCATAGATAAATAATACCACAACAATGCAACAACTCAAATCATAAATCATTCCAATAACAAATCACTCACTGGCCAAACATTCAACATAAGCAGAAAAAATTCATACACCATAACTCAAATATTATGAATGCATAAACTCCACCATAGTTTTCTATATCAGAATAACGAAAAATAGTAAATCAAAATAACAAAGTTTTTCTCTAATGAGTAACTCAAAGTATTCTTGAAAGATCCCCACACTATCAACCAACCCCATATTTAAAGCATAGCCAATTGTCTTTGGTAATGGTTTCTTGAAAGTAATTGTACCAAATAAAAATAATTCTTAAACTTAAAAAAATCCAAATTAAACTAAAGTGCCATGAAATACTAAAAATAATTAAGCATCAATTCATCCCACCTCTACCTCTTCATCTTTTGGATTCATGACCGTTCCTTTCTGCAACAATTCTTCTTGTGCCTTCATAATCGATTTGTAATATCTATACCTAGTAACAATTGCAAGTATTTCTTTACTTCCTGGTGTTATAGTGATTTGCAATCCAGTTCTCCATTTGGATAGAGCAGCTTCAAACTCGATCAGAGTGTCAGACCTCCCACTTCCTTCAATTTTAAAGGAGTCAAGGTAGACTTGTAGTCTTCTGAGTTTTGAAAAAGACTCTTTGGTCAACATGGAAAGATCTACTATCTCCTTGTTGAATACCTCTTTGAATTTCAAAAAAAATTCCCTCGAATCCAAAATCTTCTCATCAAACTCATCAGTGATATCTACCTTTAGGTCATGACAATTACCTTTAATATCCACTAGCATATCCAAATACCTTTCAAGTGTTTCAAAAATCTCCTTTACCAGGTTATCATAAATGCCTAGTTTCCACTTCAATGAATCAGACCAAGAAGGAACTAACTCCTTTGGATCATTCACAATCTACTCATTAACTAGCTTTATTCGGTCCATGGAATCAGTTCTTTCATTTCTTGTGAGAGCATGTAGAGACTGGTCTGATCTTTCCTGATCTATCGTAACTTTGACACCAATTATTTTCTCTTATGAACAACCTGAGTGTAGAAAAGAACAAATTTACTAATAAAGAGGATGATTTCCTAGGACATTTCATCTATCCATTCATTGATGGCTTTGGAATAGCCTAGATTCTTTTTGATTAATTGCCACATAGATGCATCAATGTCTACCTTCTAAGAACTTGAGTCTTCATTGGATATAGAAGAGGAAAGTAGGGAAGAAATAAAATTCTTTAAGTCGAGGACTTGAGATTCCAAATTCACCTTCCCTTTCTTTCTTCCTTTACCCACTTAATCAGGTCATTAACTGAATAATTTGCATGATACACATCACCCTCTAATTTTTGGGGTCCCATATTAGCATGTGTGATCTTGTAATCAACCTCCGTTATCTCATCATCATTCAAATCCTTTAGGGGTCTGCAATTTCCAATATTTGATTACCAAAATTAGGATCCATAGACATACAGAATTAACACCATTGATTAAACATCACATTTGATCATTCTTTCCTCTTAATTAATTAAATCAAATCAATTAATTAACCTCCTAAAGTCTTGATTTAATTAAATCAGATATATTAAATTAAATATATAATATCCTCTCACTTTGATTTATCCTAACCCACAAATTTAAATCAAAGTGTCACAATCAACTAAGCACTAGCTTAATTAGTTAAATCCATAACTAGGGTATGTGCAGGATCATGATGGGCCAAAAAGTGGCGATATCTAAGTGATATGATGGCCCATGTGGCTGACGACTTTTGTTTTACCCACAATTGATGAAACGAAAAGGGTTTATAAAGGAGATTCTCAGCTTTCCACAAATTTAAATTATTCTTTACTTTGAATTTAATAAATAATTATTATTCATTTTCTATTTGAATTATGACTAATGTCCTGATTGATAGGCTGATTGAAACAAAAATATAGCTTTCAAACGGTATCACATTTTTTGAATCCAAAACATGTGTCAAATTCTATGCTTCACATACTATAGGATTAATAAAAAAAGAATTAAATTTCATGAAGTTTTGACGAAGTTAAGGTGGTCAGACATACGAGTTTTTATATTTTTTAAAAGTTCTAATAAAAAATTCATAATTAATTATTTACTTGGAAAAATATACAAAAAAATATGCATCACATCGGGACATGAGTCTCCTACTTATATCTAAAATATTATAAAAAAAAATTATTATTTTATTGTGGTTAGGGTGGTCAAACAGACACCTACTTAATTTTTCCCTGAAATTTAAGTACTACTGCATTGAAATTTCAAATTTTCACCAAATAGACTTTAAAAAAAAAAAAACCCGAGTAGTTTAGAAACTACATTCAATTTGCTATAGATTCTATTCTTACATATTTTTGAAATAATATAGATAGCTTATTCAAATTTTTAGGTCAAGTTTCCTAACTCTAATTTTCTGAATTTTATTGCCACTTAAGGCCATGTTTTTTCCATGATGATCCTGCACATACCCATTAATGCTAAGACTAACCCATGTCCCATCCACTTGCACAATAAATCACTTAATTTTATTTATTAAAACACCTATTTTCCTCACATGGGAATATGCCCTCATTCACTCTCATGTTTGACTTTTTTGGCCAAACACAATTCCCCACAAAAATCCTCAAGCATATTCATTTATTGCCATTTTCAAATTTGAAATGGGCACATTAGCCAACACTTGCACAATCATGGGCCAATCCCATTGTGACAAGTGGATTTGTCGTATTGGATGGGATTTAGTCCCACATCTCTCAATCTTAGCTTCTCCTTTCTCAACTTCTCCTATAAATGCAATGCATTTTCTCTCATTTCAGCATCTACAATTTGAACACTATCATTATAGGCAACTTGAGTTCATGAGAATCTCATTTTCTATCATCTCACTTGGCTTATCAAGGATTGGGAAAGGGCTCTTTCATATATTCAAGGAGCACCAATCCATCATGGAATAGATTTGCGTTCATGTTTTATGTCCTTTATTTAGTTTTCATTATTGTTTCAATATCTCATTTAGCATATTTAAACTAGGTGCAATATCTCGTGAGGATGTTGAATTTGTTATGTTTGTTTGATCATAGAGATGTATGACAAAAACTAATATTTGCAGATTTAGCAACCACAAAATGGCGCTAGAAGGAGGGCCTATTTGAGGCTCTGTGAAACCTTGTTTTCATGTTGTCTCATTTGGGTTTATATTTTACATTAGCTTGGCTTTGTGCTTTAAATAAACTTTGGTTATGTATTTTGTATGGTAATGCATGTTGTTCAACCACCTAGTTTAGCATGATTTGTTTCATCTGTATAGCATACATTTAATGGTAGATGAAAATAATTCATTATTATGTGCTTGAGAAGAATCATCTTTGTGAAGATCTAATAGTGTATTTCAAGGTTGTTTCCAAGTTCCTAAGAATTGGATCATATTGTTATCATAATGTTTAAACTATGATTGTTGCTGATATTCATGCATTTGCATTGATTTTACTTGTTCTCATGTGGAAAGTTGTGGTTGTATTGCTCGCATAGTAAACTATGGGCTAGTTAGCATACAAATTCAAATAGTTAATTGAGTTGACATTTTGGGTCTCCTCTTGAGAGCTTATTGACTCCACCTGTTTTCTTATTCACTCTTTTGAAGTCAACTACATAGATGCACCAAGGGTAGCCTCTGAAAAAAATATCATACTGAAGTATCCCATCCTTGCAAATAAGATACTTCAGTCAACACATAGTTAGCAGCCATTAACGGCCATTAGCAACCATTGAACAATAATGAAAGAGTTTTTAACTATAATGGAGCACGAAGCATAATAAATAGAAACAACTGCCATTACCTATCATATCCCTTTTCTCTGTCACCTCTTTGACAACATCCATAGACCCGCGAGTAGCCACCAGAAATGCTTTATTGTAGCCTACCTGGAGTCCATGACAAAGGGAGTTTAGAAGGCTCATGTCATGCTTAGACAAAATTCTTAGAAGCCATATGAAGCTCAGGCCTCTTCATCCACCCACGCGTAGCTTGCAACCATGTGCAACATGTGTAGGAAGGAAGCGAAAAGGGTGTGAAATCCACACAAGAGGAAGGAGAAATCAATAGTAGGGAAATGAGGTTGCGTCACATTTTTCAAAGGCATCTATTGGTCGCTTTCTTCCTCTTCCACCATTGCCTGCTCTTCCCCATGTTCTTTTTTTTTTAAAAAGGTTCTGTAGCCATAGTCAAAACATTGGTCGGGTAGTCCCAACTCAAAGCAGCTTGAACTATCGCCCACACCTTTCAACACATGTAGAGATACTATTTCTTCTAGACCTTGCATACCTTCTCAAATCATAATCTGAATAGGAATTGCTAAAGCTTTATTCTCCATAGTATCTCTTATAGTTCTCGAGGTCAGTATGCTTGAAGTAGATTTTTTTGAATTTCAAGACCAACCGCTGCCTATGTCTTCCTTTACTGAGATACAGTTTATGTTTCTCTGAATGCATTCATGGTTCCTCTATTAGCTTTTCCTTTTGGAACAAATTTGTCTTATATTCCACTAGAAAAGAAATCAAATCATAATCTGGACATGCCTCACTATAACTCTGTTCTCTGTACTATTTCTTATAGTTCTAAAGGTCAGTATGTTTAAAAGTAGATTTCTTTGAATTTGAAGACCATATGTTGTTTGTGTTTGCCTTTGCTAAGATAAAGTTTAATTCTCTTTGAATGTGTTTAGGGTTTTTCTATTAGCTTTTCCTTTTGGGACAATGTAATCTAAAGAAATCAAACTATAACTTGAACAAACCTTGCTAAGCTTTATTCTCCATCCTATTTCCTACAGTTCTAGAGGTCAATAAAGTACCTTGTCTACACTTAAGCCTCCACAAATATTGATCACCTCTGAACTTATTACTATTGTCGACTGAAGCACATCTCTCTAGGTGTACATTGCTCTATCTGCCTATGAAACAATGTCTCGATGGTTTTTTTTTAGTAGAATATTTCGCTATTTGTAGATGTCTCTTGTGGATAGTTATGAATCAGTAGCAAGAATGCTATGTATTACAGAGTACTTTGAGTGCTATTAATTAGGACTAACAATATTTTATGAGAATCTTTGTAGATCCAATCTCTCAGTAATATCTACTATCTACATTAATGGCCTCGACGTGCTAAATTTTTTTTGATGTAATACTGCCATCTACCACGCCCCTTTTAGAAACGTCCTTTATATTTTTGATGTGCTATTAGTATATGGATTCATACAATATTATTTAAAAAATGCAGCTCGATTGGCAGGGAAATCAACATACAATATTTTCAAATATGTGAATCCCAATCAAACATTTAAGTCACCAACTCTTTGCTCTATCAATTTTGGGGACATTGATTGAACCTATGACTTTATTTTTAGAAAACTAACACTCTATCTGCTAAGCTGCAAGTGGTGGGAAAATTTATTGTTGAGTAAGTTTGCTGTCTATTTGATTAGTCTTTCATGCCCATGAAGGGCTTTCTGCCAAAGTCTTTTTATAAATCTTGGCATCCATTATTGCCATGCCATTATTGTGTGATAGCTATCTTCTAGTTTAAAAAATATCCTGGATCGGTTCAGTCTTCAAACACATTTATTACATTATCTACAACACATTTAAGGTTGTGCGACTGTAGTTTGCATAAAGGTGGTTATGCCTTTAGTGTTATTTGCTTACCAAGATTGTGGCAGATAAATTTGTTTTTCTTTCCTCTTAGAATTGAGTTGCCTTGAAATTTCAACTAACTCTGCCATGTCTTTAACTAACAGCTGCCTCTTCGAATACCGTGAAACCTTAAATAGGGCTCTGTTACATCGCATTTTGAAAGAAAGCTCTAGAGTTTGAGTTTATGCTTGTCAATGGCATTTACTTGAAAGTTTTTTTTTAGTATGTTCAACAAGACTAATTTGGCACTTTTGGAGTATATTCCACTAGGTTTTTAAAGCAGATTTTAATGCATCCTTTTTACTGTCAGATTTAGATAACTTAAAATTTTAGATTCAAAGGCATTAAATTTGCCTACTGTACAATCATCTTTTAATGATTGACAACTTTAATATAGTGATGCTTATGTGAGAAACAACACGCCAAATTGGAGAAGTAAAGGGAAGTTTTGTTTTTCTCCTAACACATTGCTATAGATTCTGATTTGTTGTTTGCATCTTTATTAGAGTAACGCTTTGACAAAATGGATATCTTTAATTATTCTACAAAAATCACTATGATCTTCCATATCTTTTGATAAAACTTGAAGTAAACAAGGATAGTATGCTTGCATATTTAAACTTTAAATAATGGCTACCACGCTTAATTCAGATATATATTACATAATGGTGGGCCATATGTTTTTAATCACGGCTTGAGATGGCTTGAGGATGCATGATATGAAACCAAGCTTTATTATGAATTGAAGTACACTCAAAGGTCATCAATGTGTGTTGTAGGTTTTTATAAAGTTATCATTAATTCTTCAAAAAATCATACTTCTCATTTGTGATGACTTTGCACTCTCTTTACCTAGGTCGAGATTGAAAGTTGATATTGGAGGTTGATGAAGGTGAATGGAGTGAAGTTGGAGATTTGTTTTTTTTGGAAATGAGATCTGGAAAAAGCATTTTTTAATGCTTATTTTAACAATCTAGAGCTTCAATTTTTCTACTCTCGTTTTCTTTTTTACTCAACTCACCTTTTGATTTGGGCTTAAAATCAATCAATAATTTGGTCTCTTTCAAATTTGGTTAAAACCAACCTTGGACATTTACTAGATTTTGATTTGGGTTGAAATTGAACAAGGAAAACTTCACATCTCATTTTGGTGCTTTTAAAACGAACTCATCACTGCTTTATGGACTTAAAATGAACAAGTGTTTGTCATGTTTTGCAATATTTTTCACAAATTAACATCATTTAAAATACGTATGTGCTTCTCTCATGCTTCACAGTGATCTTAAGAATCAAAATCATTTTTGTGATATTAAGTTGTCAAAAAGATTGCCTTCACATTTCGATTTTGGAACTTAAAACTGAACAAAAATTGTCTAGTGTGAGAAAAAGGAATTGCGAGTGTTCTCTCTTTTTTCATGCAAACAAAGATGATCAAGCTATGAATGCACTTACTCGCTATTGTACACCTTTAGAGAGCCTGCCTTTGTGGAAAAAAGTACTCACCCTAAGGGAACGACTCAAACCGGTAACGAGCTAAATGCCAAGCTATTCCCAACCGGTATACAAATTTGAATGGTGATGAAATTTCATCATTACATGAGCTCCTACGGACAAGCAGGTGATACTCTTTATATGGGTTGATCTTGCCTCTCGTGTGGCCTCCTAAACGGGTACCCTGATTATGAACCAATTTGTAGAAGCCAAGATCCTTTCTATTTGTTGGTGGAAGAGGTCATGTCCTCTAAAGCCACCCCATGTATACATGCGGTTCTGTTGTAGAGATGTAAAGTATGCCATGGGAGATTCATGGGTACTGATGCTTGGCTAACCCAAGAAGTGAGTGTACTGTAAAGGGGAGCCTGTGTAGTCAAGCATCTAGTCATCCACACAAAATATGCACAACTAGATTTATCCAAGTGGGAACCTGACAAATATTGCCTTTTCAACCTAGGGTTGTACATGTGCTTTGAATCAAAACACTTTGCTTGGATCTAAAACAGTGGAAAACAAACATTCAACGAATCATCAAAATTTCAAGCCCTTTAGGAAGCAAATACCATTGGAAAATTTCAAGTGTTATTGCTTGCCCTAGGGATTCTATCCTTAGAGGCTTCTAAACATTTGAATTTATATCTCCATTTGCTCACTAAAGTCAACAATAGGTAACCTTTGCCTTGATTTCCTTGATCTCTACACTTTGTGGGATAAAAGAGAAATTAGGACATTGGGTATTCAGTTTGAAAAACATAATCAAGAAAGTGTTCGTTGTAAAAAGAACCAAATCTAAGCAAGATTAACTCAATTGGACCCCACACATGTGCTTGCAGTCTCCTGTCTTTTGGTTTTCATGCAAACATTGGTATTTTGGTTGAATATCTCTTAGGAAAAAGCATGTTCTTCAAAAATGTGGTCTTGTAAGTAAGTCCTCATAGGGTCATCTAGGATCAAGTCAAAACACTTCATCCATCCAAAAATTTATCAAATTCCATTTCACCAACAACTTTTGGAACTTTGAAAACACCATTCATGCTAGAATTTTTCATTAGATTTAACTTAATACACCTAGTCAAGTTATCAATCCTCTTGAACAGATTTACCTTTAGGATAACACAACTTCCTAAGTTCTACTAAGTTCATGATCACTTTGATTGGCTTAATACACTTAGCCAATTCATTCTCTTGTGTGAGTTTTCCCTAGGATAACACAACTTCCTAGGGTTTACAAGTGCATTATCATCTTGTTTGACTTAACGCACTTAGTCAAACTATCAACCAATCAAAATCAAATCGAAACAATTCCTAAAGTCTAGCATTGATCCAACGTTCCTAGAAGTTCAAACACCCACATCATTCACCCCTTTCATCATTCATCTAATCATTGGTCCTAAACACCTTAAAGGTTCGCTTTCACAACAAGATCACAACACAAGAGGGACATGGAATATAAACTTGATCCATCCATCATGAGTAATCCAATTCAACTAAACTATCCAAGTCTCGCAATACCACTTGATTATCGAAACTCACATTCATGCATGGAATCATCATCCCCTCCAAACCTCAATGGGACAATAAATGTGGGCATGCCCAATCTGAATTTTGGAACACCTTTTCTGATGATAGATTTAAATACAAGTCCAAACCGACAAATCTATCAGCCGAACAATCAATGCATGAGTCTTATTCCAAACAATACTATCCCACCAAATCCATACATTCCAAATACAAGTTTGTCAAACATGACCATTTTGAATCCACATTTGGTAAAATTTGGGATAGATATGCTTGCAAATCAAACCAATGTTGTTCAAAATCCAAGCAATATGCTAATGACTTTAGATATTGATCCAATTCAAGGTAAAAACATGCAAAATCAAAGTTATCTAAATCAAGGCAATATGATTCCCAACCACAACAATGTTCAATTTCAATCGATCATGCCAAATATAAAAATCACATTGAATAAGAGCATTATCTAGAATCAACTTGTCCATGATCCCAACCAAACACCAAGGATGCATTCCAAAGCTACTTGCTAAACAACCAAGTCAACCATATGAAGAATGTTAATGTCAAATCTTTCGAAAAAAAATTTCTACACTCAAAATTCTCATCGATTCATATCAACAGATGACAACCATCCAAGAAACCCCAACAGTTAACACGTCTACCATTTCTCAAGTGTCTCAAGAACTAAGAATCTCAATCGCACCATTCACCACTCAAACCTTGGCAATCAATGAGACCGTTCTGCTCACCCCAACAATGAACAACATCCCCAACCCACCACCACCACCACAGCCAAAGCACAACACAGCCAATTAATTCTCCATCATGTTGCAAGTTGTCTTGCCAAAAGGCACTCCATCTCCAACAAGCCACACAAGTTGCACAAGCAGCTCAAGTAGCCCAACAAGCATAAGCTCAAGCTCAAGCCCAACACCAAGCTCGGTAGGCGCAAGAACAATTCTAAACACTATTGCAAGAAATCCATCAACAAGTGCATCAATAAGTAGCTCAATAAAAAGCCCAACAAAAATCACTGTTGGCACAACAAAGACACGACCAACAACAAGCAGTGTTGGCTTAGCAGCAAACACAAGCATTACTTGCTCAACAAAGCTTGCAACAGATTCCCACCATAATTGTTAAAATCAAAAATCAAGATCAATCTATCAATAAGCACCTTGAAGATGTTTCCACCTCGACCAATGATCAAATCAACATACACCAAGAGCTACTTTTCAATCATGATCAAAATCCACCAAAAATACCCAACAATGATCAAATTCAAGAAATGTCAACATCACTTGATCCTATGGTTGAATACATTGGTAATCTCTCTTCCACAATTATTGAAAACAATGTTCAAGATCTTGAAGATGCTTCTACCCCATCCAGTGATCAACTCCACATTCATCAAGAGCCACTTTTTAGTGATCTATTTCAAGATGTGTTACAATTATTTGATCCTATTGACATAAACCAAGATCCCATGACCAATGACCATGTGGATAATGTCTTTACATCACCTAACGAATTAGAGGACATATCTCAAGAGCGTATTTCAAATTATGATAAACATCTTCCATCAAGGTCAAGCAATGGCCCTTCCAATGACATACTGACATCCATCGACCTCATGGTTACAGATATTGAAGGAATCCCTAGCTCAAAATTTGATCCAAATCCACTCAAAGCTCAAGAGAATATTGAGCTACTTCCCAATGACGATATCCAAGAACCCACTATAAGCAATCCATCCTTTGAAATTGACCCATGTCAAGAACTTGATCCAAAGCATGCTCAAAATAGTTCTAAAATCACTCAAGATCAAGAATTTGTATCTCCAAGATACTACAATGTTCTAATGGGAACACTCCTATCTATACAAGATTCCACAAATGATGATCATATCCATATAGCACATATTCCTCCATCTACCCACGAGATGCTTTCTTTGGATGGACACATAGATGATCTTTATTCAAAACAGGAGTCTCATACTCTTGATATCATTATTGAGGGACAAGAGTCTCCTACTCTCAACATTTGTACACATGATAAAGATATAGAAAAATCTAGAGACATATCAGAAATGGATCATGAAGAGGGCTTCTACAAAAGTTTTCAATCAAAAACATCATCTAAAAGCATATCAAGAATGAATCAACAAAAATAATTTTAATCTTTAACATCACTTGAAGAAGCAACTAAATTTGATATTTCACAAGATCAAGAAAAAGATATCAATAAGGCATTCATCCCACATGTGGAGGATCCTATCACTTATAAACTTGGATCACTTACCTTTCTTAGAGAAAGTTATCTCATCAATAAAGAAGCTGACACTTTTGAAGGTCCACGACAGAGCAGAGAAGGAGTAGCACCTTGTTTCCAAGGTACATCATATCCTATTGCACATAAAAATTTTGAGCAGTTGAATTATCAACGTAATGGATTAGGTCTGCATGAACAAGGTATCCTAGAACCAATAAAGATTATTGGCAATCCTAAGTATCAAGGCCTTGGTTATTCAGTAATCAAGGGATATAAACATATCAGGGATACTTCTATAAAACTTGGGGAAACTTCGTCTCAAGAAAATTTCAACATAGGGAGCACGAAGAATCCTTATGATGAAACCAATTCCAATACTACAACTCACCATGCCACAAATCTTCATCCACCTATCACCCCATCCATAAATTGAGACCAACAAAAAAAGAAAGATTTGAATCAAAGCATGAAGAACGTCATCAAAGAAAAAGAAGTAGTGAATCACAAAGGACAAGTCAAATATATATGGACACCAAAGAATACAAAGAAAGACTATCCCTATCAAACTCCATTAGTCACAGAGACTATGGGGAAAAATCAAAAATGGAAAACTATCCATCAAATAAGTCCACAAAGGAAAAAGTAGGCTTCTCAAGCAACGCACAAAGTGTATCAATCAGTTGGTCCTAATTCCATGCACACTTCCATATCCACCCATCATTGCTCATCTTCCAAAGTTTGGAGAGTCAAAGGTTCCAAACTATTGACCAATCCATCTTTTACTCCTAAACACACTCCATCCACACCTCCACGCATGATAGCCAATTTTCACATTGAGCATGTGTTGGAAATGACCCTTCATCATAAGGCACTCTATCACAATGTGTGCACAAAGACAAAGTTAACTCTAGTATCGGCAAAGCAGAACAAATTTATCAAAATTTGCTTTCAAGTGTACGTATCTTGGTAAAGAAAATTCTTCAAGCAGGATACCGATTTCATGTTATGACAGAAGCATCAACATCAACACCACTAGGTGGTTCAGAATCAACTTAAAATCTCTTAGAAAATATAAATAAATAAATAAATAAATAAAAAATCCTTAAAAATATTGAAAACAGTAAAGAGAAAAATCGTCCTCTAGCGAAAACCACTTTGCTGGTGCTTTGGACAGGTACCATGATGAAAACCTGAAAAATAGGTGTCATGTGTAGAATATAGCATTTGTGTGCATCAATTTAGGAGAAAGCATCTTATCACATCCATAATAAGGCCAACATTCTAGCCATATCATCCATTCATCCATGAACCATTTATCCAATCCATTTTCATCCATTTGCATCCATACTCCAAGTTATCTCGATCTTGGAAAAGTTTGGTGCACACTTTACATACACTTGCTTATGGTAGAAATCTTGAAATGGGTCATTTTCATTGATCCCATCCTACCTACCATTATTTGAGCCTTAAAGAATTATCCAAATGAGAATCCTTGTGCAAACACCCTTATCTTATCACAAGATAATCCATTCATATCCATCTATCCAAGAATCCACCCATGGTCGTTCAAACATTGCTAGACACTAGGGGTAGATAATTACATCTTGCTTTGAGAATAAATCTTGATAAATATCGTCTAACTTATTTGGTAATCCGAACATTGGAAAACCATGAAAGAAAATTGGTCAAAGAATTTGTGAGCTAAAAATCCAAATCACTAGCCCATGGCATGTTTTGATAGGATGATGTTCCTTATCAAGCTTTATATTTCATCGAACATCAATCCAAAAAATCCATATTAGTTGCATCTAATGTGTACTTCAGCATCACATCAAAATCATCGAAGCAATTTTGTTCCAAATCAAGCTTCATCAATCTTGATCAATCATATCCAATCAATTATCGCCTTGTTTGACTTAACACACTTAGTCAAACTATCATCTTGTGCACGATTTTACTCTAGGATAACACAACTTCCTGGAATTTACAAGTGCATTATCATCTTATTTGACTTAACACACAGTAAAATTATGAAAATCAACATCACCTTGTTTGGCTTAACACACCTAGCCAAACTATCCTCTTGTGTATGAGTTTACAAGTGCATTATCACTTTTGTTTGACTTAACACACTTAGTCAAACTATCAATCGATCAATCCGATTGATCAACATTAAGCTTGGTTTTCAACAAAATCCCAAAATAGAGCACTGATATCATCGCATATCCAAATTGTCAAAATCGTGCGAAAAATTTTAAAAAAAAAAAAAATTCATCAAAAATCCAAAAAAATCCAAATCATATCAAAAATCTCAAAAACATCTCAAAAAATCAAAAAAAAAAAAAAAAGAGTTATCTTGCCGAACTACGTTGTCTTTGAGCTTGAATGTAGGAAAGGTTGATCTTTGATCATCCCCCGAGACATTTAGGTCAGTCCTTTAGGCATCTGTCGCATTGGCAATCCGTTTTCCCATTTATTTCACATTTTAGGTCAGTTCTTTAGGCATCTGTCACATTGGCAATTCGTTTGCCCGTCTAGTTTATATTTTAGGTTAGGCGTTTGTCGCATTGGCAATCCGTTTTTCCATCTGGTTTACATTTTAGGATTTTAGGCGTTCATCGTAATGACATCCATCTGCCCATCTAGTTAGGCGTTCATCGCAAGGGCATTCGTTTGTCCATATTTTCACATTTTAGGTCAGTCCTTTAGGCATCCGTCGCATTGGCAATCAATTTGCCCATTTACTTCACATTTTAGGTCAGTCCTTTAGGCATCCATCACAATGGTATTCTGTTTGCCCATATATTTATGCGTTTATCACAATGGAAAACCATTTTCCCATCTATCTCATCAGCAGTCAAGTCAATTTTCATCTGAACTACATCGTCTTTGACCTTTAAACGTAGGAAAGGACATCCTTGATCAGCCCCCGAGACACAAAATCCAAACACATTCATAAAATTTCAAAATACCAGAAACATTGAAAAATCCAAAAATCAAAACAACCTCAAAACATTTCAAAAACAACAAAAACATCCAAATATTTGAAAAACCCAAAATGGTGCACCCATCGCATCTCACTTTCACCCATGATTGTCGTCACTCATAATAAAGCATCATCTCTTTCATCCTTTGGTGAAGCGATGAGAAGCATGTCTAGCAGGTTCCAAAGTGAACTCCTAATCATCAAAGTCTCAAGTCTAGATCAATAAGTCAGCAAGTTGGTCAACTTGGAGTATCAATAGCTTATCACCCAATCAATCTCACCAAAACCCTGATCACAACATGTCCTAGGATGAAGCTTTCCCATGATGGACATAAGCATCAGGTACTCTGCAGTAGTTTAGCCTTGGCTAGTGGTACAAAGAACATTAGCTTGTTTGCTTACTTTATTTGGTATTTTTGACTTATCTTATTTTGTGCTCATTCCAAGGACCTCTCGATGATGCCTTAACAAAAAAGGTTTAGAAAGAAAGGAATGGGACAATGATTATCTTTTTTTCTGTTGTGCTTGTTGGTTGTTCTTCTAAAATAACTTGGCGAATACTTGCTTTGTTGGGTCCGTCCTAGCAAGGTTTTTGTATGTCAAGTCTGAACAAGAGTACTCCTATCTATTTGTCGATTCGAATTCCATCACACTAGGTGCAATGCCATCTTGGTTCTTAATACCTTGATGCATAGCACCTATGTGTGTTATCAAACATAAAAAAGGGTATGCTCTTTATCTCTCCCATCCTTGGATAAGCAATACATCATCATGATTCATCATTATATCCAATAAAGTCTAGTCGACTAGTGGACTTGTTGGACTTCTGCATCTTCTTGGATTTAGGGGTTGATCCATCTCATTCTTCTATTTATCTTTCATTCTAGCAATGCATCCATCATTATTCTATCCTCTTTCACGCTAACAAGGCATCCATCCTGCATCCTACATAATCACTTCATATCATCATAGCACAACATCATCCATCACATCTATCTCACATCTCATTTTCGTAATCATTTAAGTTGTTTAGGATAATATAAATTTTTTATTCTAAGAATCCTCCAAACATCTCATTACATCATCATTATCATATAGATTATATAGTCTACCCATCCATACATTCATTTTAAACCTCTTTGTCACGAGATCGACCTCAATCTTTTGACTTGATCTCTCAAGGGGGCAATGTACTAACGTACTTATTTTCACTAGGGCATCTAAAAAAATCAGAATTTTTTAAATTTCGATGTCAGCAACATCATTCTTTGAACCAATGCAACAAGTGCACTACCTTAAAGAAGGGAAAAATGTAGACATACGAAATTAACATCATTGATTAAACATCACATTTGATCATTCTTTCCTCTTAATTAATTAAATCAAATTAATTAATGAACTTCCTAAAGTCTTGATTTAATTAAATCAAATATATTTAATTAAATATCTAATATCCTCTCACTTTGATTTATCCTAACCCACAAATTTAAATCAAAGTGTCACAATCAACTAAGCACTAGCTTAATTAGTTAAATCCCTAATTAATGCTAAGACTAACCCATGTCCCATCCACTTGCACAATAAATCACTTAATTTGATTTATTAAAACACCTATTTTCCTCACAAGGGCATATTTCCAAGGAATATGCCCTCATTAACTCTCATGTTTGACTTTTTTGGCCAAACACAATTCCCCCCAAAAATCCTCAACCATATTCATTTATTGCCTTTTTCAAATTTTGAAATGGGCACATTAGCCAACACTTGCACAATCATGGGCCAATCCCATTATGACAAGTGGCTCTCTCCTATTGGATGGGATTTAGTCCCACATCTCTCAATCTTACCTTCTCCTTTCTCAGCTTCTCCTATACATGCAATGCATTTTCTCTCATTTCAGCATCTACAATTTGAACACTATCATTATAGGCAACTTGAGTTCATGAGCATCTCATTGTCTATCATCTCATTGGGCTTATCAAGGATTGGGAAAGGGTTCTTTCACATATTCAAGGAGCACTAATCCACCATGGAATAGATTTGCATTCATGTTTTATGTGCTTTATTTAGTTTTCATTATTGTTTCAATATCTCATTTAGCATATTTAAACTAGGTGCAATATTTCATGAGGATGCTGAATTTGTTATGTTTGTTTGATCATAGAGATGTATGCAAAAAACAAAAATTAGCAGATTTAGCAACCATAGGATCAATCACCATTCTTGACATTTTTTGAGCTTTCTTTGGCCTCAAGGAAGACTGGAGTAACTTTGCAATTATATCTACTCCAAATTTTATTCAAGGAGTATATTTCCTCTTTTCTCCACTACCTTTTTCAGCCATACCGAGGAAGCTTCTACCAAAACAACATCCTTGTCTCCTTGGAAAATTTCTTTAGACTCACCAGGAAGGATGGGTGTTTTCTCTCCCAGGGAAGAAGGCACTTCAAACAAAGGAGGGAAAGTATTATCTTCAATAATTTTCTTAAAAATGGCATCCAAATCCTCAGACATAGGTTTTGCTTGATTGATCTTCTTTTTAGGAACTGGGGTAGATATGATAGCTTGTTTGCATGCCAAATTCAATTTAGCCATCTCCTCAGGCTTCTCACCATCACCCCCAGATTGTGAATTTGTGCTTGAAGACCTAGTAGCCAATCTATTTGATGATGTACTCACTGTGATAGTTTGAAGGGGCCTTTGTTCATTCTTCTAAGATGATTTGGATTCCTGAGTAGAACCTATAGCCTATCGCCATTTCCCCTCTAACTAGCCCTAAGTTCTTTTCAACACTGGGACAACTCATATATTCATATTAAAAACTTCATTTCTACTCCAGTCGAATTTGGGATGAAATTTATCAGACAAATTTTCATATTCTAGATCAATGACCACTGAATCTTTAGTCACATTCTCATGAATTTGGATTGAAAGACCAAAAAAATGTATTTTCCTAAGAGTTAATCTCATATAACCCCTTTTTAAATCCTCATTTTCATCAACACAATCTTCCCAAAAATCTTCAATAGAAGACTAATGCGGGTATGAAGTCTCTTCATACAAATTTTTCATCATGAAACCATTGCTATCAAAATTATCCCTCAAGAATAAATTATGGAGATTATATTCTTTAAGAATTCTTTCAACACCTTTAGCCATCTGATTATTTTTGCATGTGAAAGAGGGTATCATCAATGGGAAAGGATAACCCCACTTTCCCATATTCATGTACATTACATTCACCAAGACCATTTGTCTACAGACCTCCAGAAATACCAGTAAATCTTTCAAATACCTAAAAAATTTTAATGGGGATTTCTCATAACCTCCTATCCTCAAGTATGAAAACCTCTCAATTTGAATATAGAAACTTCCAAACTTTGATACCAAAGACATTGATTCAGGGAAAATATGGACTTCAACATTTCCATCTAACTTCCTTACGACCTCCATCAAGAATGCATCATTAACAAGGAAAAATTCTCCCATTCCAGCCTAGTTGGTGAACTGTGCATAGCATTTATATACAAGCATGCCAAAATTTGGAGGTACCTATGGTTTTAATCCTGTTCAAAAAGATCTTTGACTGGCTATAATGTATATCAAGCAAGAGCATAGATGGAAGGTTGCAGTTTTCTGGAAATTAACTAATTGCTCATTTAGATGAAAGAAAATGACCTTAGCCTAGTCTATAAACATGTTTTCATCACATATAACTAAAATAAACTGACACATCTAGTCCTCAAGTGATTTAATTTTTGCATTCCCAACAATGTGACATGCAACAAAGCAATGGCATCTGCAATTTCTCCTTTGAAATGTATTCTTTTAAGTTTAGCAGGTAACTGTGACTTACCTCTCTTCTCCAACTTCAACCAACCTTTGGCCATAGAATTTTGCAGCATTATTCATTAGCTTTGAAAAACTAATCAGCTACAACAATTGACATTTCTTTTATAGGTGCTCTCTTGGGGATCTTTAGTGTGTGTGAAATGACTTTAGGAGAAATTCTTGTAACAGCAGTCTCGTCTATAGCTTTTATGTCCATCGTTCCCAGAATATATCTTCTTGCGTATGCACCGACCAATTCCACACTCAACACATCTTCTGGGAGACCTTTGGCATGAGCTAATATGCTTTCTAACAATTTTGTGTCAATAGAATATTTTATGTTACTTTCCAAACATGCCTAGAATTCTTCCATCTTAAAGGATCCCAGATTTGTATCCCTCACGCCAAGCCAACGATTTCCAATTTCAAACTACATGAGCTTGAAGTGAACAAAGGAACACTCATTTACTTGAAGGAATAATTATAGAAGATGGAGGTACTATTGAGAACTCAAACGAATAAATCTCCACCACCCTTAATTATTTGAGGATGATAAGATGTGAATTTGGTGCTGAATTAATGTGAAGCCTTATTTAAATACTCAGTAAAGAAAACCTCAAGATTGGTGCACCTTACAAAAATTCTTGATAAGACATTTTTAGGTTCTATTGTACACCTCATTAAATACATAGGCAACACCTCAGAACATGCAAAATGAACAACACATCACCTTGTCGTGGAAGACCGAAACTTTATAACTCAAATTTGGGAGTTACGAATTAGTGAAAACCTTTGACTCACCAACTACACAATAAATTGACACATCTAACACCACAAAGAAGGAAAAAGTCATACTATCGATAGGTTAGGGAAAACATGAACCTGATGACAAGGTCTAAAAGCACCGGGTGCTAATGACCTAAGTTTCAAAACTTAAAGAATGCATGACGAGAGGTTAAAAATTACAACGATCCCATGACAAAGGAAAAATAAAAACAAGTGGAAAAGACTTAGAATCAGGCGGAAAATGAAAAAACAAAGACCAAGAAAGATAACATTTTATTATTACATGACAAAAATAATACCCATAGGTAACATTTGGTAAATCAAAGAACCAATCTCTTGCATCTCCCTTCAAAGTCTAAAAAAATAACCTCATGATCACATCCTCATCATCTGTACCTCATAATCATCCATTACATTATTGAATTATTGAAAATTATTACTTGTTGATTCACACTTTGTACCATAGAACCTTGGGATCTTATCTCTTATTTCAGATGGCATAACATTTGGGTAACCATAAATACCACTCAAATTTATGGCTCTACATCTTCTAATGTTGAAATTTATTTTGTTACATGGCAAGGGCTCCACACTATGCATTGTTACACTTGGGTGCACACAAGGATGCATAGGTCTATGATATACTTAATTAAACTTCTAAAAACCTTGTCATATTAGCTTTGCAATTGCATAGTTTGCTTCAAACCCTTTTTTACAGCATGATCTTAAGCTTTTAAAACACAAATTTCTATCTCAACTTTCTTAAGACCCTCTAATAAATGATTCTCTTCAAAGATATTTCATACTTCATTTCATAGTAGATAATACAATCGAATGATACATAAGTATGCAAAATTATTACCAATATTCCCTCTCCTAATGTTTATTTTCACTTAATAGGGAATCAAGTTTTTTCAAGATTTTTAAATATTATTTTCATATATAAAACATTACTCCTTGAAAATAAACATATGGAGAATACCTGGATATGTTGGAGTTGCTGTAAATTCTTCTTTCTCACTAGATATCTTTGTATATTTCAAATGTTCTTCACATCTTCATTAGTTTCATTTGAAAGAGTCACAACCTCTCTTCATAGAGGACAAAACTTTAAGCATTAAGAAGATCTTTAAAGATAAATTTCTTTCTTGGTTTTCTCCCATAGCAGATTCACACATAAATTCCTTGAAAGACGCTACAAGAGAACCACGTCTAGGTCTAAAAATTCTGAATATATGAACTAGATGTTCAAATTCACCAAATTCTTGATTCTATAATATCATATTCCGCAATTGCAGATTCATAGTTGTCCCCATCAAATTTGTCGTTTTTGTTGGCAAAATTTACACGAGAACCCAACAATTCTCTAAAGAGTTTCCAACCCTTATAATGAAGAAACTATAAGGTCAATGGCCAATAAAATGAGTCTAGGAATTTTTAATCCTTACTCCTTCACTTTTGGATTTGTTAAACCAGGGAGGGTAATCTCAAATATGTTATAATGAGATATATCCAATTAATAACATTTTTAAATACATAGATGGATTCCTTTTCAAATGCAAATAAAGCCCACCCCACTAAAGATTTGGAAGATGGCCCTAAGTGAGTGACTACTTACTTGGTACAAATCAAAACACTTCCATTCCACAAAATTCTTTGAAAAGGGATTTTAAATGAATATTTTTCTTATTTTAAGTTCATAGTTAGGTGTGCTACTTTCTCAATTGGAGAAACAGAGTCAAATATGTAAGGATCTGTAATACATGAACTAATCATTTTTAGAGGTAGGTGAACTACCCTCATACTACTTTGTAGATTATGAAAACCCAAAATACCTAAAAGAAACGCTCACTACTTACAAATCCTAAGCAATTTCTTACAAAGTTTATACCCTCTTCAAGAATTTTAATCAACTCTTTGAGTTAAAGCTAAGAACAAAATCATACATTCAAATGGAGCCATTTGAAGATAAATGATAACACCACTAGTATTCTCATTCATAACTTGTGAGAAATATACATAGGAGATCATTTGTTTCAAAACAAAGATACATTTCTATATCAATAGTTTATATAAAACTGATTTAAGATTGTTACATATAAAACATCATACACAAGACCATCTACTAACATATTTACCCATATTCTATTCAAAATGTCTTTTTTGAGGTAAGCATGCACCCAAAACCATTTTGAGACTTAAAATTTTGACCACTATAATGAGCCCAGGAATCCCTTTTATAGAATAAGGGAGCAAAAAGCATCAAGCTCAATTATATTTACATTTCATTTCATTTCAAGATCATTTGAACCAAAATTTGAGATGTCCAATGTTTTTGACATGCAACCATTGTGGAAAATGGAAGAGTAAAAGACAACATTCGACATTCCTTACATGTAGACCCACCAGCTCATCAAAAGGCAGAGTCAGTTGTAGCAGCAACATCCCCGTCCTTGCTAACCAAAGAAGATTCTCCACTCGTAGCCCCAACAAGAACTCACATAGTACCCAACACTAGGAAGTCTAGCACCTCTCTTATACACCAACTCAAAAAGTTTCCACATTAGTGCTAGAAACAAGAAATCACATGAATGTTGAATAGGAAAATCCTGACACAAGGGCCAAGGTGCCAACAAAAAAAAAAACTGGGCAAAGTCATCACTCTATGTCATTAGCCTCTGAAGATACTAGCCCATGCCTTGCTCGTGGTGGAACTGGAGGAACTATCACCACCACCTCATCAAAATCATCAGATGGTACCAGGGAGAGGGGATAGTAATCACTCTCTGAGTTAGTGTCACCCTCATTATTTGAGGGGCTATCATAAAACTCACCAAATGAATTAAGTCCTCCTAGAAAAGACTTACGATACTTACACCTGTTCTTTGTCTTCTTTTCATGCTCCACTAGCTCTTTCCCTTTGAACTTGACTAATTATTTTGAAACAGTTTAGTTCCTCGGGCGGTAGTTACTCCTAACACCATACTTATTAAATTTCTTGCGTCCCCTTCTACTCTTTGGTGTGTCAGGAGCTCCCTTTGTATCAACCTCATCTTCTGGGGCATTCTTCTCAAACTTGAGAAAAATCAATCTCCTAGACCTCTAGACTGGCCTAACAGACTGTCCTAACTTACTCAACTGTCTAGTAAGGAAAACCAGAAGACACCTATCAATTTTTATCTCAAACTCAAACTCGATGAAAATTATGAATGAGAAGTATAGAAATTCGTCCTTCTTATAACAAGCCATGAAAGTGTTCCAACTATTAATTCTTCAAAGAAATATTGTGTGTGCAAGTTGACAAAATTCTGTCTTGATCCATTTTAATCTTAACCATTTATCATTTTTTAATAGATAGATCAATGGGTAGATTACAATGCAACCACTTACAATCAAGTTTTAATTATCCTTTTAATTCTCCTTTAAATCAGAAATCTTCGAGTAGATAAACATATACTCTATACATAGAATCAAATAAAACTATTCTTTCTATAATTACCCACTCACGTGTAGGAATTATTTCACTTATATTTGGGTGCTACCACAATAATGGGTTACACTTTTTGGGACATCCTGATTTTTGCTGAAATCACATATTTTTAGAAAATATAACGATTTAAGCCTTAAAAAGGTTCCATTTAAAGTATTTTAATTGAAGAGGGTTTGATCAAACCCACTTGTATCAAACACCCTTGGATAGAAACCCACTAGTTTTAAACCATACCTATAATGGAGTCTCTTGTACACCTATCAAAATGATGATAAAAAACCACTTTTGATTTACCTTTTGGGGGATCAAATTAATTTATTTAAAATTTGTCTTTTTTAAGCATCTAGTCCTTATTATAAGCTTCCCAAAAAGTATAATTTTAAATACTTTTAATTTTATTATTATATTTATTTTTTATTTCTTGTGAATGTAGGTTTTTAATGAACATCGAGGTCTTTGTTTCACACATACAAAAAAAATAGGAAAAGAGAGAAAAAAATTCTAAAAAATACATGTACAGTAGTTATTGATGTTCTTATTCCAACAAAAAATAATAAGTCAATTCAAATGCATACAAAAAAAAATTATACAACTTAAATTATAATATTTCAAAATTATCATTACTCTGACTTACAAAATTAATTAAAAAATATATATGGAATAAAAAATTATGAAAAAATATCCATCCACTAGATATTGGTGTGAAAAAATGGTATTTAAAAAATTAGAATTGTATCGTTTCTATAAAAAAATTTATGTAGCTGAAAGTAAACATCACTTTTTGAAAATGTTGTTTAGTAGAAAAAATAAGTTACTAAAAATTACATAAAAGGATTCACAATTTATTTTTTAATTTAATTTTAAAATATAATTATTATCTACACATAAAATCTCACAAATCACTAGTTTTCTTCATTTTCAAATTCTTAATGGTTTAGCTTCTATAGGTGTGAGAAAGTGAAGATCTGGTGAAAAATATTGATTTCAATGTCAAGTTTGGCCAAAACGTATAACCCATTATTGTGGGATCATCCAGGCCAAAATATTATAATCAGAAACAAGGGACCAAGCCAAAATTTATAGAACAATTAGAGTGGAACCAATTTTTTTTTGGAGGGGTTCCATCAAGCCCCAAACATTAGTCTTTCTTTAAAGTAGTTACATTTTTCTCTTTTTTGAATAACTTTTTTATATGGTGTTAAAAACTAGTAAACAATATATCATCAATATATCATAAATTATGTAGGAATCATTACTATATTTTTTTAATTAAAATTTATCCTCTATTGATGTTAGATCATCATTTATTGCTTCTTAGCTCATACATTCACATATATCCTCAATTTTTATATTTTTTGTGGCATTAGAAAGGTAATTCTGATTATTTCAAATCTATCCATGACATTTTACTAAATTTACTATAGGTTATTTTATTCAATTTATCACTATTTTACATTTTGATAAAGTTCATAAACATATTGGCACCTTCAAATGTATTATTTGCATTGAATTCAATTTTTTTTGTATGTATTGAGGTTTATAGTGTTTAATTTTATCATTTGATATGGTATCATGGGCTTTTAGATATTTATTCTTTTATGAATTCTAGAAGAGTATAATTATGAGTCTTGAAAATAACATCTTGGAAAATATCAAGCAGATATTTTTTTTACATAACTTTATGGTATCATACCTAAAATAGATACATCCTGGGGTAATATCATTGATCATGTTCTATGATTGATTTGTTCTAGTGTTGATCCTGACAACTATGAGTTTTGTATCAAATATTACTTTTCCCAACATACTATGGACTAGACATTAATAGATCTGAGACTTATATTTTTTCATTCCTAGAGGATCCTACACTAGATTCTCTCAATCCTTTTGATGTTAGAGATAGCATAATTTCTTATGATGATAATTTATAGGATCTTGAGTACATATCATGGGTTTTGTATGTTTTGATATTAAAAATACTTGTGTTATTTCTCTCACTCCTATCAATATTATATCTTAATATATTTTTTCTGATATTTGAATCACTACATCCATAGTTCTTATTGAATTAGTTGATGAATACATTCATACTCTTCTAGATATAGCTACTTGGGGTTCATATTTATCAAACATACCATCACTATATATGAATTATCATATTATATATTTTGACTATTGACTATATCAATCTCCTCTTTCAGAAAAGAGGTATCATCATTATCTTTGGATATTATTTTACATCAATATTCACATTTGGGTATGTGTAAGAACATCATGGAAAAAATAGGCCCTTAAGTGGCGATAAAATTCAGAAAAATCGAAGTTAGGCAACTTGACGTAAAAATTTGAATAAATTATCTATATTATTTCATAAATATCTAAGAATAGAATCTGTAGCAAATTGAATGTAGTTTCTAAACTACTAGTAGTACTTAAATTTCAGGGAAAAAATAAGAAGTAGGTGTTTGTCTGACCACCCTTACCACAATAAAATGATAATATTTTATGTATATAAGTAGAGGACTCATGTCCCGATGTGATGCATATTTTTTTGTATTTTTTTTCCAAGTAAATAATTAATTATGAATTTTTTATTACAAATTTTAAAAGATATAAAAACTTGTATGTCTAACCACCTTAACTTGGTCAAAACTTCATGAAATTCAATTTTTTTAATTTTAATCTTACAGTATGCGAAGCATAGAATGTGACGCATGTTTCAAATTCAAAAAATGTGATACCGTTTGAACGCTATATATATTTTTCAATCAGCCTATCAATTAGGACTTTAGTGGTAATTCAAATAGAAAATGAATAATTTATTAATTTCAAAGTAAAGAAAAATTTATATTGGTGGAAATCTGAGAATATCCTTTAAAAACCCTTTTCATTTCATCAATTTTGGGTAAAAAATATTCGTCAGCCACATGGGCCATCATATCACTTACATATCCCCACTTTTTGGCCCATCGTGATCCTACACATACCCATTTGTACTGTAATAAAATGCATACCTTTGCATTTTCACACTTTTTTGGGCCCACCTTTCTTTATTTATCCTTGTTTATGGGTTAATTGGTCCTATTTTTTTTCCACAAGCCCTATGAACAACCTATTTTTCTAGTTAATCTTGGCATTCTCTAATGCATAAATGACCTCCTAATGATTATGATTGGTGTGTCCTTGACTTTTGGTTAGGAATTAAATTCCACTAAGGTCGTCTTTGTTTCCTCAAGGTTTCGGTGCCCTAATTTTGAGGTATCTTTTTTGGGCCCCTGTTCTGTGTATGTGCCCCATGTTTCATCACTTGGGACTAATATGCCACCTAGGGTGTCTTAGTCCTCCATGAGTCACTTTTGGGATTTAAATTCAAATTATAGTGGGATTTAGCCTTCTTCATTTAATTAATTCGTATTCCATCTTGGTGTGATACAATTTCAAGATATTAAGCATAGATAAGTATAAATACAAGGTTCATTCATTCATTTTCACCTAACTTGTCTTTTTTGAGAGCATTTACTATATTCAAATTGAGTTCACAAGAGCACTCAAGAGAATATTGTCAAGCACTTGGATCCATCATCAAGATTCAAGCATCATGTCAAAGGCTATTCTCGCATCATGTGTGTTGTTGTGCTAGCATTTGTGATTTAGGGTTTTGATTCAAGCAAGCAAGGAATTCAAGATCTATCGAACATTTCAAGATCCATATCCATTGCACCCATTTCACCTTTACAAGGGTTTGGTGAGTTGTAACATAGCATATTGTTCATTCATCGTTTCCTTCATCATTTCAATTTCATTTCAAGGTTTAATTACCAACAAAGGGTTTGACGATGAAAACCCCCATTCACTAACAATCAACAAGTTTTTCCCTTCTTGCATATTTGTGTTTACAAATATAGGTTGAAGACACGGAGATCACTTGGAGTGAAAAGTTGTCAAAGTTGAAAATTTGCATTGTAAAATTTTCATCTTCATACAAACTCGCCTACAGGTTAGATCCGACTATTTCAGAACCCGATATCTGGAAGGAAGCAAGTGCAGACCTGGGAGCTCAGGACTAGATCTAGGTTACATTCATTTCATTGTCCATCTATGGTTTCTGGCATCTTGCATTAGTGAAATTGCATTAATGGTTTCTTGTTTTTGCATTTGTGAAACTGCATATAAGTTGCATTTTTACTCTCTTACATCATTTAATTTTATTAAAAATATGAAAAGTGCATTGTTCATTCTCTTAAGTGTATTTAAAAGCATTTCTATTACATTGAAAATTAAAAAATTGCATTTCAATCTTGCATTCAATTGCTTGTTAGTAATTTATTTTCTTTGCATCCATTTTCTTGAAAAGTGAGAGTGAGGCGGTACTAGTTGAGGATCGATATGATTGGGGAGAGACCTCACCCATCCATATGACTAGATCCTGGACAACAATAGCACCTGGCACCAGTGCTCACACTCGAAGAGAGGCTATCACGTCATCCATACCCCCTACACAGGATAAGGTTGATATCATCCATCTCACTAGAGATATAGGTGATGTTTTTTATTTTTGATAAATTTATTTTATATTTTGATGTATTATTTGATGCATATATATCATGATGTGTACTGACTACATTTTGTTTCTATCATGCAAGGCCCATAGAGGATTGGAAATATCTCTACTATCAGGTGGTTGTAGAGATAGTGAATGTGTCTTTCGATGAGGAGGAGATGGAATCGGATTACATTCTCCCTCCTATTGTGGAGTGAGATCTAGATTCACTGAGATCCTTCACAAGAATACAAAAATCCTACGAGGGCTTGAGGAGATAGATCTGCTAAGCCAGGGTTGCACCATAGGCATAGTCATCACATACTTTGACAGAGGTGGAGAGACTAGAGAGAGGTGGCATGACTATAGGAAGAGAGGGATCAGATAGAAGGAGACCAATGGGTGACACTTGTGGGGATGGAGGGGATGTAGTTCATGATCAGATTCAGCAGATCATGATCACGATCTTGCATGAGCGTCTCTTGATGCCATGCGAGTACCAGATCCGAACGGATCTAGTAATTGCAGTCCTTAGTGACATTGTATATTATGATGACATGTACAAATATTTTTTTATATATATACATGAATTTTGATGTTATAGTTTTTAATGTAATGTGGGAATTTTAAATGGTAATGTGATTAATTAAATAGCCTTTTTAAGATTACTTAGTTAATGTCCACATGATCTAACAAACCTTATGTGATCTAATTAAAATATGTTAAAGCTTCTCTTAGATACAACTTAAAGATAACTATGTTATGCACCTATGATCATAAAGCAACATAACACACAAGAGGGATTTTTTTTTTCAATAGTATGAAATCTAAAGAAATTATTAAAATAAAGTAAATAATCAATTTAGTGTTCAAGAAACATGTGTAATGATTTTTCATAAATGAAGCAATGAGGAAGCACGTAGGATAGCTCATCCAATAGCTCCAACAACACTGCTTTATAATTCATACCATTCAAAAGGGAATTAGATATAATACCAATGCAAATGCATGACATTAATATGATCTTTAAGAGGAGTGCCATTGTGCTTTATTAAGGTGTAAGAACCAGATCCATAATTTGTATTGACCACATAGGGGCCTAACCAATTAGGGTTGAGATTGCCTTTGTCAGTGTAGTTGACAATAGTGTTTTGCTGATTTTCATATAAAACCAAGTCACCTTTCTTAAATATCTGAGGAATGACATGAATATTGTGTTTTTGTTAAGTAATTGTTTAGCATAAGCCTAAAGAATCTTGAGAGCGATAATGCACTATTCATCAAGATTTTCAAGTTGGTGTAATGGTTGTTGCTTATAGGTGTCATTATCAATAAGACCTTGGAGAGCGATCCATAATGTGGGGATTTCTAGCTCTAAAGGTATGATAGCCTGGGTAACATAGATAAGGTTAAAAGGTGTATTTCCCATTGAATAGTAAGCACTTGTGTCATATTCCCACAATGCATATTGCAATTATATATGCCAATATTTTTGGTTTAGATTAACAGTTTTTTGAGGATTTTATTGGTGCTTTCAGCTTGGCCATTAGATTGTGCGTGGTAAGGTGTGGAAAAATGATGTTGAATGTGAAAGGTCTCTAGGAACTTCCTCTCATCATTGTTTTTAAATGGTGTGCTATTGTATGGAACTAACACAGAAGGAAGTCCAAAGTGAGTGATGATGTGTTCCAATAAGAAATGAAATAGTGCATTAGTACTTGTAGACCAGAGAGGAATAGCTTCTACCGATTTGGTGAAATAGTCAGTAGCAGTAATGATAAATGTATGTCTAGCGGAAGAAGGTGGTGAGATTTTTCCCATTAGATCCAATCCCCATACAAAGAAGGACCATATAGGGATTTGGGCATGGAGCTCAGAAGCAGGAGCATAGATACAATTTCTATGTTCTTGGTATTTATGACATCGCTTAACATACACAAAACTATTTTTCCATGTTTTTCCTGTAATAACCCATGTGAAGGAGTTTTTGCACTAAGGCTTTTCCTCCAAAATGACCTCCACAAGTGCCAGAATGGGCTTGTTTGAGGGAAATATGAGTTTTAGAATCCTTGAGACATCACAAAAGGATTCCATCAAATGATCTTCTAGAAAATGTATCAACAAGGAGTATGTACTTAGTGGCTAACTTTTTAAAATGAATGTGGGTGTTTTTGGTTCTAGGCTTAGGAATAGTGCCATATTTTAAGTAGTTATATATGGAATTATACCATTCACATGAATTATCTGAGAATGTTGGGAGGACATCATCAAGTTTATCATTGATGGAAGGTTTCATGATGGGGTGGGTGGTAAACATGACTTTTTCTGAAGGATTGTTAGGGGAGATAAGAGAGGCCACACTAGCCATTGCATCCACATGTCAATTATCTTTGCGAGGGATGCTATCAGTGGTGAACTATTCAAACTAGTCTCACAAAGTGAGGATGAGATCCTTATATTGTGATAGTTTATCATGTTTAGTTTGATAGAGACCATTTATTTTTTTAATCACCAATTTTGAATCACCATAGATCTTTATGTATTGAATTCCCGGGTGATCCCACAAAGCTGGTTTACAATTTCTGAGATGAACTAATTTTTGCTGAAATCACAAATTTTTAGAAAATATAATGATTTAAGGCTTTAAAAGTTCCATTTTAAGGATCACAATTGAAGAGGGTTTGATCAAACCACCTTAGATCAAACCCCCTTGGATAGAACGTCGCTAGTTTTAAACCATACCTATAAATGAGTCTCCTTTACACCTATCAAAATGCTGATAAAAAATCACTTTTGATTTACCTTTTGGGGGATCAAATGAATTCATTTTAAAATTATTTCAAATGATTATGGTAGTCCTCTAAATGAGCTATCCCATTAATATAATTTTAATATGTTTTTGTTTTATTATGTATGTGTTTTTTTAGTTTTATTAAACATAGGTTTTTCACCAAAAATCAAATTCTTTGTTTTGCACATGTGGAAAAATAGAAAATTATTAAAATAATTTTCTTTTAAATATGTTTGTGCTAGGTATTGATGTCCTTTATCCATTAAAAAAATAAAAATTGAATTTCAATACATATAGAAAAAGTTATGTTGTATACAGTCCACCTATGTCTGAATTGCAATTGGTTTGACTTCGAAACTCTATTAAGGAAAAAATATTCAATAAAAAACTATGAGACCAAATAAAAGTGCTAGATATCATAGTTAAAAATTTAAATTCGAAAAAATTAGAATTTTATCCTTCATACAAAAGAAGTTATGTTGTATACGGTGAGCGTCACTTTTTTAAAATGTTGTTTTCTGAAAAAAACCAGTTTTCATGGCAGACGGAAAAAGAAGTGCAATCTCATTCCAAAAATTTTGAAAAAAATATTTTTAGAATCTAAAGACAAAATGTGATGAGACTCTAGTTTGCATCATCTTCAAATTCCTCATGGTTTAGCCGCTATAAGTGCCTGAATGTGAAGATTTAGTTAAAAATAATAATTTCAGTGTCCAGTTTGGCCAAAAATTGTAAACCACTATTGTGGGATCACCCTCCCATGACTAAACAACACACAATCCAACAATTAATGCTTCATACTCAATTGTATTATTCGTAAATAGAAAATTGAGGTGATAGGACAAGGGAACAGGCTTATCGATAGGCAAAATTAAGATAACTCCAGTGCAAAAGTCTATTCAACAGTTGGATCCATCAAAGAACAATTCCCCTGTAATAATTTCTATGGTAAATACACTATCATCGAGAAAGGAGTCATTGGTAGGTAACGCTAAAGGAGAAGGAGCATCAACTAAATGGTTGTTTAAGGCTTGGCCTTTGATTAATTTTTGAGAAACAAATTGTCAGAGTAATAAGCTATTCCACTTAATTAATTTAATCATATTGGTTAATTAATTAAGTCACTTATTCCTTTAGGTTGCTTAAGCTAAACTTAGGCACATTAATAATTATTTATTAATTATTAAGTGTGCACACTAGGGTTTCCTAATTTTAGGTTTTCTTGATCTCCTCTTAAGGATTGATCACATTGTAATTATCAGATCATTCAATAATCATATTCTCATTTTATCTTGGACATATTTGCTCTAAGGGTTTACAGAACATCCTCTTGTTTGTTCTAAATATTTGTTGCATGTGATAGGTGATTGCTTGCAAGTGATTATTGGGGACTATGAGGTTGAGTTTTATCAACTTCTACATTGTATCACAACTCCAGACCTACGGCTACCTATTTGTGATTTGAAGATATTCTCTCACAGTGTTTTTTTCTGTGCAAGGGTTTCAAGCCAGGCTGATTTTTTGTGCATCTGGGGGTAGGAAATTTTTTAGTGCATTTCTAGGCCAAACGAACGTTTCTATCGCATTCAAAGCGCCCAAAAACCCCTAAATCGACTATGAAATCATCGAAATCGGACACAGTGACTCTGAGAGGAAATTTTTATTCATTTCTGGGTCATATAGCCTAGTACGGCATGCAATCCGAGATTTGTTTTATAAAAATCATAGAGTTAATGAGCGCCGCCATTAGTTAACTGTTAGTGGTTAGCCTAACTGCCAGACTTAATCCTCAAACCTTTTTGGAGCAGTTCTGGTTTTTTCGTCATAACATTTGCATACGAACTCCTTTATTTGAAAACGAAATACCGTCGGAAAGTTGATTCTACGCTCTTCGCAATGGTGGAGGTTATAATTTTTTATTTTTCTGTTTTGGTGCCTTTTTTGCTTGTCAAAGCCATAAGTTTCTATTTTCACTCTGGGAGGCGTAACTTTTGCGTTCAGACTCCATTTTGCAAAAACAAATAGGCGTCGGAAAGCTGACTCAGTGCTCTACACAGATCTTAGACCTGATTTTTAAGACTTTTTTACCAAGTATCTGATATTATTGTTTGATATCAGCCTTTAGTTTTTCAATTATTTTCTTGGGAAGCATGCAATAAGGCTATTTTTTTGAGATCAACGGTTATTCTTTTTAATTTGAGAGTATATATTTCTATTTTCTATCATGGATACACATAATATTGCACCCCTTACTCCATTCAACTATTTTGGTTGGAAAAAACAAATGGAGATTCACTTGAAACACAAAGGGTTGTACAGGGTAACCATGGGTACAGAAATTGAACCTACAGGTGTTGCTGAAAAGAGAAAGTGGTTTAATAGATGTGCTGAAGCTTATGGTAATTTATGTTTGTCTCTTTCTTCTTACCTTCTTTTTCATATTGAGTCTTGCACTACGCCCCATGAGGTCTGGACTACTTTGCAGTCTTTGTTTGGGAAGCAAGATACTATGAGAGGGTTTCAGTTAGAGAATGAGCTCATTGGCTTAAATCCTAGAGATTTTGAGAGCATCCAGGAGTTTTTCACCAGACTCAAGTCTCTTAGATTGCAGTTGTCATAGTGTGGTGTTTAGAAGGAAGACTCTCTGTTGATACTGTCCATTATTTCTAAGCTTGGACCAAATTATTCATTTTTTGTTTCTACCTTTTATGCTACTAGGGATGCACTTGGTACTAGATTTACTATGCCTTCTTTTGATGATTTTGCATCTTTTGTCACTCGAGAGCAGGCCAAGTTGGCCAATATGGGAAAATTGAAGCCCTCTTCATCATAGGCACTTATTGCATCACAAGAGCCCAGAGATTAGAAGGCTTCTACAAGAAAACGAAAGAAACGGAAACAAAAGGATTCCAAATCTTATGAGCAACAGAAGGAGTCCTTAGATTCATCATCCTCTTCTAAGGGGAAATAATTTAGGAAGGAGAAGGGCCCATGTGCATATTGCAAGAGAGAAGGCCCATGTGCATATTGCAAGAGAGAAGGACATGCATAACATAATTTCTACAAGAAGGACATTGACGAGCTGAAGAATATTCTTCAGAAACATCAGATTGATTTTCCTTCTAGGATGTCTGCATCATCTCCTTCCCCTCCTTCTTATTCTTCTTCAATGCAGCATGACAGTGGCACAACCATTTTACATACTTCATCAGATATGAAGGGGCATGCTCTTTGTGCTTCTTCAAGTCTTGGATCAGGGAGATGGCTTCTACATTGAGTATGTTCACTTCCTTTGAGTCTCACACTATGTCTCCTATTCTGATGGGAAACAATACATACATGAGTGTTATAGGGAATGGGTCTATTATTTTTGGGGATAACACTTTCTCAGGATGTCTTATGTGTTCCTTATTTGATGAACAACCTTCTTTCAAATCACACATGGAGGCAATGGGAGGTTTGTGGAGTTCACACCTGATTCAATTATCATCAAAGACTTGGAGAGTAGAGCAGTTATTGCTACTGGGGTGGTGGATCACTCATCTTGGTTGTATTCCTTTACAAATTTTTCTACTGATGGTGCTTCTGTTCCTACAGCTGTTCATCACACTTCTAGTGTGGGTATGTGTAGGATCATGATGGGCCAAAAAGTGGCGATATGTAAGTGATATGATGACCCATGTGGCTTACGACCTTTGTTTAACCCAAAATTGATGAAACAAAAAAGGTTTTTAAAGGAGATTCTCAAATTTCCACCATATAAATTATGCTTTACTTTGAATTTAATAAATAATTATTATTCATTTTCTATTTGAATTACGACTAAAGTCCTGATTGATAGGCTGATTGAAAAACATCTATAGCTTTCAAACGGTATCACATTTTTTGAATCCGAAACATGTGTCACATTATATGCTTCACATACTATAGGATTAAAAAAAAAAAGAATTGAATTTCATGAAGTTTCAACCAAGTTAAGGTGGTCGGACATACGATTTTCTATATTTTTTGAAATTTATAATAAAAAAATCATAATTAATTATTTATTTGGAAAAAAATTACAAAAAAATATGCATCACATCAGGACATGAATCCTCTACTTATATCTAAAATATTATAAAAAATTAATATAATTTTATCGTGGTTAGGGTGGTTAGACAGACACCTACTTCTTATTTTTTCACTGAAATTGAAGTACTACTGCATTGAAATTTAAAATTTTCACCAAATAGATTTTTTTATTTTTTAGATAAACCTAGTAGTTTAGAAACTACATTCAATTTGCTAAAAATTCTATTCTTACATATTTTTTAAATAATATAGATAAATTATTCAAATTTTTATGTCAAGTTGCCTAACTCTGATTTTTCTGAATTTATTGCCACTTAAGGGCCTCTTTTTTCCATGATGATCCTACACATACCCATGTGAATCATCATTCAGAGGAGACATTTGGATACTTGAACATTTGAGTTCTCACTTCAGATCCTACTCTTGAGCCATCCATTCCATAGCCTTCACCTACTGTTGCAGTTGATGATACTTTTATGGCTCCAGATGTTGGTTCTTTTGTTTCAGTGCAGTAGGATCCAATTGATCATCCATATTTGGAGGTTCCTATTCAGTCTTCACCCACTTTGACTTCTTCATTTGTTGAGGTCACACCTACTTTTGGGGAGACATCATGGGCTACACCTATTTCACCTTAAGAGATTGCTTTCATTTGACCTCTTCTCTCTCACTTCTTTCAGGAAATACATTTTCTTCAGTTCTTTTGGGGCTACTTCATTCTGGGGGGGATTTGTGGTCTCTTTCTTCCTCTCTTCTAGGGGGTTCTTTTATGTATCTTTGTGATGGATGGTGTCCTTGGGGGGTCTTATGGAGTCCTCCATATTTCATCACTTAGTTGCTCTTTGCATTCTATTTTGGGGAGGAATTTTGTTCCCACTGGGTTTTCTCCTTTACCCCGGTTAGTTTAGTTTGCATTGCATTTGTACTTGGGTACCTGATCAGGCCTTTGTTGCCGGGACCCATCTTTTCTTTCATACATCTTTTTTCTAGTGTTTTAGCTACCCCCTAAGTTCATCTTCAAGGGGGGTGTTAGAGTAATAAGTTATTCCACTTAATTAATTTAATCATATTGGTTAATCAAATAAGTCACTTATTCATTTAGGTTGCTTAAGCTAAACTTAGGTACATTAATAATCATTTATTAATTATTAAGTGTGCACACTAGGGTTTCCTAATTTTAGGTTTTCTTGATCTCCTCTTAAGGATTGATCACATTGTAATTATCAGATCATTCAATAATCATATTCTAGTTTTAGCTTGGACATATTTTCTCTGAGGGTTTACAAAACATCCTCTTGTTTGTTCTGAATATCTATTGCATGTGATAGGTGATTGCTTGCAGGTGATTCTTGGGGACTATGAGGTTGAGTTTTATCAACTTCTACACAAATGTAAGGTCAAACTCGGTTAACAACATGGCCCATTTAGCAAGACATCTTGAATGGTCTACTTTATTGAAAAGATATCTGAGAGATCAAACTTTTTCATCACTTTTATTTTTGCATTCAGGGTATGTGCAAGATCATCATGGAAAAAATAGGCCCTTAAGTGGCAATAAAAAGTCAGAAAATCAGAGATAGACAACTTCACGTAAAAAATTGAATAAGTTATCTATATTATTTCAAAAAAATGTAAAAATTGAATTTGTATAAAATTGAATTTATTTTCTAAACTACTAGACCTTTATTTTTTAAAAATAAATCTATTTGGTGAAAATTTGGAATTTCAATGGAGTAGTACTTAAATTTTAGGGTAAAAATAAGAAGTAGGTGTCTGTCTGACCACCATAACCACAATAAAATGATAATGTTTTTTTTATAATATTTTAGATATAAGTAGAGGACTCATGTCCCAATGTGATCCATATTTTTTTATAATTTTTTTCCAAGTAAATAATTAATTATGAATTTTTTATTAAATTTTTTTAATAATATAAAAGTTCATCTGTCTAACCACCCTAACTTAGTCAAAAATTTATGAAATTCAATTTTTGTTGTTTTAATCCTATAGTATGAAAATCATAGAATGTGATGCATGTTTTAGATTCAAAAAATGTGGTACTATTTAAAATTTATAGATTTTTTCATTCAACCTATCAATTAGGACTTTATTCGTAATTCTAATAGAAAATGAATAATAATTATTTATTAAATTCAAAGTAAATCATAATTTATATTGGTGGAAAGATGAGAATCTCCTTTAAAAACCCTTTTCATTTCATCAATTTTGGGTAAAAAAAAAGTCATCAGGCACATGGGCCATCATATCACTTACATATTGCCACTTTTTGGCCCATCATGATCCTGCACATACCCTTTAGCAACTTACTAGTAGAAAATACAAGAGCCAAACATTGTTTTTCTATTGTTGTCTAACATCTCTCATAATCTATGAGAGTTGTACTGATGTAATAAACAAGATGATTTTTTCTATTGTCATTTTCTTGAGCCAACAATGTAGCAAGAGCATGGGTAGAAGCAACAATATAAAGGATGAAAGGTTTGTTTGGGATGGTTGGTTGTAAAATAGGTGGAGTTCCAATATATTCTTTCAAAATCTCAAAGGATTGTTTACAATCTTCATACCAATCAAAATTTACATCCTTTTTAAGGAGGTGTTTTAAAGGAAACACACAATCAACTAAGTATGCAACAAAATGACAGATGGCTTGAATCCTTCCTTGTAATGTACACAATTGGGAGATGTTGCGAGGAGGTGGCATGCTAATTATAGCATCAATTTTTTTTGTGTCCACCTTGATGCCTCTATGACATATGATAAAACCTAAAAGCTTACCACTATCTACTGCAAAGACACACTTTTTTAAATTTAAGCACATGTTATAATTAGGCATGCACTCGAATATTTGTCAAAGTAAATTCACATGATCATGTCAGGTTAAAGATTTAGCTAGAATGTCATCACCATAATATTCTAGGATATTATGTATGTAATCATGAAATATTAAGGTCAATTCATTGATAAGTAGTGCCAACATTCTTTAAGCAGAAAGGCATCATAACCCAAAAAAATATTCCCCAAGTGGATGTAAAGGCCGTCTTGTATTGATCTTGTGGGATTATGAAGATTTGATCATATCCATAAAATTAATCCATAAAGGATAAAAATTATGTCCAACAGTTGAATCCACGATCATGTTGATGTTAGGAAGAGGAAGGTCATTTTTTAAGGAGGCTTTGTTCAAGTCTCAAAAATCTGTACATCTCGTAACACAATTATCAGGTTTAGCCACTACGATAATGTTCGATATCCAAGGAGAATAATCAATAGGTCGAATGAAACTCATGTCAAAGAGTTATTAAAGTTCTCCTTTAACATGCAAGGCTATCTTAGGGTTCATCTTTCATATCTTTTGGTGAACAGGCTTACCATTTTCAACAGGAACAATGTTATGAGTAACTATCTTCAAATATATTCTACTCATATTAGAATATTTCCAAGCAAATAGCTCAGGAAAAGAATGAAGCAAGGTTGTAAGATCTTCATGTTCTTCATCATCAAGGCACTTCCCAATTTTAATGACTTTGTCTTTATCATCTATATCCATTGGTATGTCAAGGGTATCCCCTATAGGAAATGCATTTGACTTAGAAATTTATGGATCATGTGGCTCCATGCTTGTGGGAGTTTCATTAATTTCATTAATGGTTAGCTCAGAACTTATCATAGTACAAGAGGTATTTCTCTTGGAGCAAGAAGTACTATCCGAAGCACCAAACAAGAGTTTCAATGCTTCATTGTCATGAAAATAGGTGAATGGTAGGGAATCCATATCAAGAAATTCAGAATGCTTGAGTTTGAGATTGGTTCTTGGTGTGTATGTGATAGTGTTGATGTTGAGTGAGGGACATTGATTTTCCTTTTCAGCTTTAGAAAAGGAAAACCCTAAACTGGTCTTAGTTCCTTGTGTATTAGGTTCAATGGGGCATAGGAATACCTTACTCATAATTTCCACATCCTTTACCGTTGTATCCTAATTGTTTTACAAGATCATTACCGCATCCATAAAGTCTTTCAATTTCTTGTGGGTTAGGGGGTTGTTCGTAATCTATGTCATGAATTTTTTTTGTATATGTAGTATTTTCTTCCAAAGGGGATGAGGTAGATGTGTGGGAAGGTAGTTATTCATTTTGGGTAGAAAGGACTGTTGGTTTTTTGTGTCTGACATCATCTTTTCATGTAACAATACACACCCATAGATGGAGGTGTAAATTCTAATGATCCCCAATCATCACCAAGTAAGTTAATCTTGGATTTGTCTTGTAGTTGATTCTTCTTAGAAGGGGCAATTTGAAGGTAGGAATTAATATGTTGAGAGGACTTGATGTGTCCTTTTGAAGTTGTAGGCAACTCTCAAGCTTGGGGTCTATGTCAATTTGATAAAATTTGTTATTATAGACATATTTAATTTTGTGATGAAGGGTCAAGGGTACTTTGTGCATCTCATGTATCCATTGTCTTCCCAAGAGGATATTGTAAGAAAGGTCATAGGGCATGACATGAATAGGATTTTTTAGCATAACCATTCCAAGAGTAATAGGTAAAGTGATGACATCAAGGGGTTTCTTTGTAATATTGTCAAATCCTATAATGGATAAGGAATCAGATTTGATTTGTGATCTATCAACACGTAACCTATCAATATGCTTTGTACTACACACATTAAGTACAAAGCCATTGTCAACGAGGGTTTGTTTGATGCCTATCTGATCATACTGGGCTATTACCATAAAGGCTTCATTTTTCTTTCTTAATTATGATAGAGGGAGCTCATGCTGGTAGAAGGTAATGTCTACATTGATTGCATTCATTTCTTGAAGGAGAGCTACAACATCACTAGCATTCATACTAGGAGGGACCAGTGTCTGTTGCAATGTCATTTGAAGCATTGAATGATAGGGGAATTCTGAAGAAGACCCCAAAGGGATATATTGGTGGGAGTATTCTTAAGTTTCTCAACCAAATCATACTCCCTAAGTTGTGAGTTTAAACAAGGTACCACAAGTAAGATGGGGTTTAACAATGGTAAAGGTATTTAGGTGGCTTGTTGGGGATGTGGGTTGTTTCGGGTATAATGAGTATGAGCAACAGTATCGTTCTTGGGACGGTAAAGGGTAAATTTAGGTTTAGATGGTGTTGAAGATTTAGGGGAAGGTGGGTATAGGAGAAGATGAGGCTAGATTACATTGACATATTTTGTTTGATGTTGCTCATAAAAAAACCCTAGTGGATGAGTCAGGTGAAATGAAATCCTGAAGAACTTCATCTAACATACCCATATCCTCACAACTAGAATTTATAATTGCAAACCTTAGTGGATGAACTTAGTGAGAAGAAGCCCTATAGAGATTTATCTAACTTATCCAAGTCATCACTACTAAAAGGTTTAGATGATATAGTTTATATATAGTGAAGAAGCTTGTGCATTGTTTCATGTGATGTTTCCAAGTATTTTTTCATGTTCCAATGAATTTTATTTAAAAGAACTAGGAACTAATGCTGAAAATGAAACTTGTAAAGATCTAATGCTATTCATAAATTCCATAAAAGTAGAAGATGTTTAAGCTAAAGATAACCATATAACAGAAGGTAAATGAATTTAAACAGAGCATGAGCTATAACAAATAGAAAGTTGAGAAATTGGCAAGTAAATTTAGAAATCACTGATATAAAATGTGCACTGGGACTAGGTCACCCAAGGTGGCGACTTAGTCCCACTATGGGTATTTTAGAGAATTTTCTTATTTTTTTGATAAAAACTTTTGTATTTTGGACTGTAATGTGCAGAGATATATGGAATATGCAAAATTTCTCTATGATGCAAGCAAATAAATACAAATTTGAGTCTTTTTCACTAAGGTAAAGTATGAAACCCTAGGATGCTTTTTTAAACAATGCACCATACAATAAAATGCTAAAAGAAGAAGTTCCTAAGATGCAATGTAGACTAAATCACAACTAAAATGTGTCTAAATGCATGCTCACCAAAATGAACCACAAAATTTATGTTTTGCGGTAAAGGAATGGATCCCCTAAAGCTTTCTAGATTTTTCACTTAGAAATAAGGGGATTTTCCTTTGTGGGTGTGGATGCCAAAATATACAAATGGTTAGTAAACTCACAAACCAATATGACAGAAATAAACATCCTTATGAAATATCACATCTAGTTAAACATGCTAAATGATACATTGAAACAACAAGAAGAGTTAAACAAATAATATAAAACATGAATGCAAACCTATTCCATAGTGGATTGGTGCTATCCTTTGTGTAGAAGGCAGCTCTTTCCCAACCCTTGCCAAGAAAATGAGATGATAGACAATGAGATGCAAAGTGAATTCAAGTTGCCTATAATGAGGATGCTCCAAATTGTAGATAGATCAAAATGAGAGAAAAGGAATTGAATTTATAGGAGAGATTGAGAGAGGAGAGGCCAAGATTAAGAAATGTGGTACTAAAATCCAATAAATAGGAGAGAGCCACTTGTCACAATGTGATTATCTCATGATTGTGCAAGTTTTGGCCAATGTGCCCCTTTCAAATTTGAAAATGGCATTAAATGAATATGGTTGAGGGATTTGGGGGGAATTTCGCTTGGCCAAGAAAGTAAAACAAGGGGAGTTAATGAGGGCATATTCCTTGGGAATATGCCTTGTGAGGAAAATAGGTGTTTTAATAAATCAAATTAAATGATTTATTGTGCAAGTGGATGGGACATGGGTTACGCTTAGCATTAATCAAGGATTTTGACTAATTAAGCTAGTGATTAGGTGGTGTGACATTTGATTTGAATTTTTGTATTTGTTTTAAATAAAATGAGAGGAAAATGAATATTAGTCTTTTAATTAAATACATGTGATTTAATTAAATGAGGAAACTTTAGTAGATAATAACAAAAAATTGATTTATTTAATTAAAGAGATAACCTTAGTGAATTAATTAAATTGGTTTATTTAATTAATAGACAAAATAATGTTGAATGAAGCATGATTATATGCATGAGTAAATTTTGCATGTCTACATTTTCCCCCTCTTTGAAGCAATGTACTCGTTGTATTGGTTCAAAGAATGATGCCATCGATATCGAAATTAAAAAAATTTTGATTTTTTTCAGATGCCCTAGTGAAAAGAAGTACGTTAGTACATTGCCCCCTCGAGAGATCTAGCGAAAAGATTTGATTTGAGGTCAATCTCGCGATAAAGAGGTTCAAAATGGATGTATGGATGGTTAGACTATATGATCTATATGATAATGATTATGTAAATGAGATGTTTGGAAGATGCTTAGAATAGCAAATGTATATTATCTTAAACAACTTAGTGATTATGTAATGAATGTGAGATGGATGATGTTGTCCTATGATGATATGCAAGATGAAATTGAGAATGCAAGATGGATGCATTGTTAGTGTGAACGAGGATAAAAGAATGAGAGGGATCAACCCTTAAATTCAAGAAGATGGAGAAGTCCAACAAGTCCCCTAGTCATCGAGACTTTATTTGATATGATGATGAATAACGATGATGCATTTCTTATCAAGGATGGGAGAGATAAAGACCATACCCTTCTTTATGTTTGATAACACACCTAGGTGCGATTCATCAAGGTATTAAGAACCAAGATGGCATTGCGACTAGTGTGATGGGGTTTGCCTCGTCAAATAGATAGGAGTACTCTTATTCACACTTGGAAAATAAAACCTTATTCAGAATATAGTTCAAATTTTCTAAACATCTCGGGCCAAAACATAAAAAAGGAAAGCCTTCTTATGTGGTCAACAAGACATCTACAACATCCTCCCTACACACAAAACAAAGCACACATGACGAAGTTATTTTACAAGGATATCCAACAAGCATAGCAGATAAAAAGATAATGATCATTGCCCCATTCCTTTCTCTCTAAACCTATTTTGTTTAGGCATCATCGAGAGGTCTTTAGAATGAGTGAAAAATAAGATAAGTCAAAAAGACCAGATAAAATAAATAAACAAGCTAATGTTCTTCGTATCGCTAGCCAGGGCTAAACTAAGGTGATACTTGATGTTGATGTCCATCGTCGGAAGGTCAGAATCCTAGGACATGTTGTGATCAGGGTTTTGATGAGATTGATTGCATGATAAGCTATTGATACTCTGACTTGAGCAACTTGCTTGCTTACTGATCTAGACTTGAGACTTTGACAATTAGGTGTTCACTTTGGAACTTGCTAGACTTGCTTCTAATTGACTTACCAAAGGATGAAAATGACGATGATATATTAGGAATGACAATTATTATGGGTGAAACCGAGATGGGACATATGCACCATTTTGGGTTTTTTCAAATGTTTTGAGGCTATTTTAATTTTTTGGATTGTTTTACAAATGTTTTTGGTATTTTAAAACTTTTTCAATGTTTTTGGTATTTTTGAGATTTCTGACGAAGAGACTAACCTAAAGGCCTATCCTAGGGGTCTCAAGAGCTGACCCATAGATTAGCCTTGCCTACATTATACACGCAGAGACCACGTAATTTGACTGACAACAGACTTGACTCAATGATGAGATAGATGGGAAAATGGATTGCCATTTTATTGTGATGGATGCCTAAGGTCTTACCTAAGATGTCTCGGGGGATGACCAAAGATCAACCTTGCCTACATTCAAGCTTAGACACGATGTAGTTTAGACAAGGTGGAAGACTGACAAGACTCAATGATGAATTTGTTTTGATGATTTTCTGAGATTTTTGATGAATTTTCCAAATGTTGTTGGATTTTTTGATGTCTTGGGAAGAGCACAAAAGATATGCACAAATGCGACCTACTTCTAGTTTCAAGGACATGCCCCCAATGTTAAGCAATAGACTACTTCGATAAAGGTAGGACAAACTGACCTTAGGAATATGCCAAGTACTACTATGATGGAATATGATCTGGTCATCAACTCAGGCTATGCTATGGATGCAAGCGGATGGGTGGATGGAGGATTAATGAAATGTGATAGAATGGATGAGTGAGTCATGCAGATCTTATGGACGGGGAGCACTTTATTTACACTTGACACTTGTTTGACAGGTTTTCACCAAGGTACCTATTCAAAGTGCCACCGAAGTGGTTTTCACTAGAGGATGATTTACTTCATTATTTGTTTTTCCATAATCCTTTTTCTGATTTTGTTTTTGTTTTTTTTTTTTGGATTTTTTGTTTTTTTGTTTTTTTTCTGTCACCAAGATGCCTGTTTGGCAGGTTTTCTAATTTCTTTTGTATTTTTCGGTTCCATACCTTGCAAGTTCTTAGGCATAAATTTTTTTGACATGCAAACTGTTCAGAGGTTCCTGTAGAGGCTTGCCTTCTGGTGTTGCTAATTGATATGCTCTTGATTTATAGTTCGTTGCGATGACCAAAGGTCCTAGCCAGTTGGGCTCAAATTTTCCTTTTCTCTCTGGATTTGGCACATTCTTTTGGTTCTCTTTCATCACAAGTTTGCCGACTTGGAAGGTGGGTTGCCTGATCTTCTTGTTGTAGCTTTGTTTCAGGTGATTCTGGTAGACCTGTAGATGGTTGAGGGCATCCATATGCCATTCATCTAGCAATTCTAGCTCATTCTGTCTTTTGACCCTGTATTCCTCATCTGGGATGAGTTTTAGCAAAGATATTCTCAGGAATGGGAGCTCGATCTCAATTAGGAGTATGGATTTTGATCCGTAGACCAGGGAAAATGGGGTGGCGCCTGTTGGTGTGATAGGCCCATAAGGCAGGATTTAGCTATAGGTGCCATTCATGACCAGAGTCATTGAATTTTTTCTTAAGGATTTTTAGAATGGTTTTGTTGGTAGCTTCTGCTTGGCCATTGCCTTGTGGGTAATATGGTGTGAAAAAGCGATGTTGGATTTTGAATTTTTCACACAAGTCACGGACATACTGATTCTTGAAAGGTGTCCTGGTATTAGAGATAATGGATTCGAGAATGCCGTATCAAAAAATGAGGTAGTTCAGGATGAACTTAGATATTTTCTTTCTAGTGATGTAGGTCATGGGAATTGCTTCAACCCACTTTGTGAAATATTCGGTGGTGGTGATAATGAACTTGTGGCCATTTGATGAGGTGGGTGAGATTTTACCTATGAGATCGAGCCCCCATTGTAAGAAAGGCCATGGTGTAACAATAGGGTGCAATTATTGAGCTGGTGTGTGAATTATGTCTCCATGCTGTTGGCATTGTAACACTTTTTGACAAAGTCATGTGCCTCTCTTTCCATTGTCAGCCAGTAGTACTCAGTTCTCAGCAACTTCTTAGCCAAGGTCATACCACTCGAGTGTGAACTGCAAGTGTCATTGTGTACCTCAGTCAAAGCAGTCAGGGCTTCCTCAAGTTTTGAGCAATATAACAAGGTTTCATCGATGCTTCTACGGAAGAGGGTTTCTCCTAGGATGAAAATAATAAGGACCTTTTGACAAAGGTTCGCTTGAGGTTCGGGGTAATGTCAGCTGGGAGGACTCCTAATCTTAGATAGGTGTAGATGTCATGGTACCAAAGATCACCAGGACCAACGATTTCGCATGCATATTATGACTTTGGTACCTTGAAAGTGGGTACGAGAAGCTGCTCTACCAGGAATTCATGTTTCGAGATGTTGCGAGGGATATCTAGCAAGGATCCAATCATTGCCATTGCATCAATTGCTCTATTGTTTTCCCTCGGTATCTTCTCAAAGGTGATATCAATAAATGATTCCTTGAGGCTTTCTACCACCTTCTTGTATGGTGTGAGTTTATCGTCCCTAGTTTGGTATTCACCATTGACTTGGTTGATGATAAGCTATAAATTTCCATAGACATTTAATGCCATGATTCGCCAATGCACTGCAATCTTGAGACCTATGGTTAAAGCCTCATCTTCTATAGTTTTGTTGGTACAGGGGAATGCCAACTTGTAAGATCTTGGTATACAATCCCCATGGGGGGTGGTGAAAAACACACCAACTCCTGATCCATGTTGTGTGTGGGAACCGTCAAAGTATAGTTTCCAATGATCAAATATACTGAGATTGAAAATGGACTCATCTGGAACCTTTGATATCAGTGGATTTTTTGTGTAAATGGGAGCTTCTGCCAGTTGGCCTGCAATGACTTGTCATTTTTTTTCATTTTACTCCACATACTCGATGTCATACTCTGAAAATATCATTACCCATTTAGCCATCCTTCCCGTGAGCACAGCTTTTGATAGTAGATATTTTAAGGGATCTATCTTGGCAATGAGCTTGATTTTATGTGTCATCATGTAGTGTCATAGTTTCTATGAAGAGAACACTACTACTAGGCAAGCTTTCTCAATGAATGTGTAATTCAACTCATGGCCAACCATTTTTCTACTAATGTAATAGATAGCCCATTCCATTCCATTCTCGTTGTGTTGAGCCAAAAGAGCACCCAAGGCTACTATTGTTGTCGAGATATATAGGATCAATCATTTCCCTACAATGGGTGGCATTAACACAGGTGGCATAAGTAGATATTCTTTGATTTTGTTGAATGCCTGTTCACACTTGTCATCCCACCTGAATGCTACCCCCTTGTGGAGTAGATGTGAATTCGTAATCTATTTGTTTTCCAGTCACGCTATGAACCTTCAGATGGACTTGAGTCTACCTTGTAATCCTCTAAGTTTTTTCACTGTTCTTGGCACTCCCATATCAAGGATTTCTTTTACCTTTACAGTATCCACTTTTATCCCTCTCATTGACACTATGTATCCCAACAGTTCTCCGGATTGTACCCCAAGGACACATTTCTTTGGGTTGAGCCTTACCTTGTATTTTTCCAATCTCTCAAAGATGTCACTTAGGGTTTCTATGTGATTCTACCTCTTGTTTGTTTTAGCCAATATCTCATCCACATAATCTTCGACCATTTTGTGTATCATGTCATGGAAGATTAGTGTCATGGCTCTCTGATATGTAGCCCCTACATTTTTCAGCCCAAATGGCATCATGTTCCAACAGTAGGTGCCCCAAGGACATGTAAATGTCATTTTATGTTGGTCCTCCTTTGCGATCATTATCTGGTTATACCCTAAGAAGCCATCCATCAGGGATAGAATCTCATGTCTAGTTGTCATGTCCACTATCATATCAATGTTAGGTAGAGGAAAATCATCCTTAGGACATGCTTTGTTGAGGTCTCTGAAGTTCGTGCAAATTTGGATGCATCCATTTGGTTTTGAGACTAGTACAAGGTTGGATACGCATTCTGGATAGTCAATCGAACATATGAAGCCAACATCCAGAAGCTTTTGTAACTCTACCTTGACTAGCAAGGCTATCTAGGGATGCATTTTTTTTAACTTTTTTTTTAACCGGCTTCGCTCTAGGGTAAAGAACCAAATGATGAACCACTACATCCGAATCCAAACCTAGCATGTTAGCATAGGTCCATGCAAAACTTACCTTCCTTTATTTTAGAAATGCTACAAGTAGTTCTTGTTCCTCTATCAAGAGAGACTCAGCATAGAAAGTGATTTGTGGTTTTGTCTTTGTTCCCAAGTAAATAGGATTACATTGCTCTTCCAGGACTGCTAATTTCTCTTGATGTAGATCAGTAGGGGGGAGATTGAATCCTTCATCTTCTAGTGTGTCAGAGAGGTTTTCACTGTTGGATGCTTCCTTTATTTTTATTGTTCTGTGGTTAGAGAGTGCCATAGTGTGGTTTTCACTCAATAACTCCTAGTTTATTCTCGATATTTTTCTTTTGTGACTAAAGGACTCAATCGTCTCCCCATAATATGCCTGGGTGTCAAAAGTGATGTTGGAACCTACCTTGTGGTCCCCACATGGAACTATATCCCTTAGTCCCATGAATTCTGAGAGAGCCTCATCATGTCTGTTAGCTCTCAAAAACGTAGGTTTGAACCATGAAAGGTTGCCAAGCTTTCACAATGCTTTAGGGTATCAGAACAAGGTTTGAAACAATTAAACCTTCTACTCTTTAGGTGCTGCTAGACCTAGGCGGGTGTACCTAACTCAATTAAGCAGATTTTCCTTTTGATCTTTTCCTATTGCCCTAATTTTTTGAAGATGGCAATTTGAAATGGACAAATTAAAACAAAATTGGTACAAATTGCACATCAATATTCAAAACTAAACCCTAATACGCTCAGTTAACAAATGCAAAAAATAAGTGAAACTAGAGAATGAAAACGAAAAGACCAGTGCCTTATAGGGTTCATGGAGTCCAGAGAAATCTGAAACGAGTTTATTTGTTCTGGCAGACATTCAAATTATTTAGCATTTTATTTGGTTTATAGCTGATATAAACATGCAAAATTGTGATTACTGAGTTCTTCTTGATGATCCAATTGACATTCCCTAATTATTATGATCAATTGAGAGAATTTAATCTTTACTGGAAAGAAACAATTAATTGACCATACAGATGCAACAAATGTGCATTGACGAACTAGGTATAAACTTGTTTACACCAATTCGAACAACCAGAAAACACCATTACGGAGACAACTTCAATAATACTCTTCGGAAAATATCATAAACAATCGATACCAAAAAACATTGCACCATCATATCAGATTTTCATTGATATCTCCATGGTTTTACATATGCAACCAGTCTCATCTTTGCCCCAAAAATGTATATTTCTGTTTTTTCTCTATCTCCTATCTAATTCTCCATAGCTCCCCTATATTGTTTTCAAAATGAACATTTATACATCGAGAAGAATAAAGCATGCGTCCTTTTGGAAATAGGAAAAAACAAATTACAAAACAAAAGATAGAGAACCATTAGGCTCTAGTTAGCCATAAGTGAGTTTTAGCAAGGTGGTAAAAATAATCCTGGTGCTTATACGTATCCGCATCTTCGACAACATTATGGATCATGATTTCCATCTTGAACATTTCCTCATTTTGCTCGCTCACTTCCTCTAATGTTGTATCCTCTGCAGAAGATGTCTTCATGATTTCCTTCAGCACTGTGTCACATTCATTCTTCCATCTAGTGGCATCTTTCAACTCCCTTTTACTATCAAAAAATGTGATCACATTTTTCTTAGCAGTTTCAATTAATCCCTTTTTATCCCCCTGCAATTCCTCATAGAATTTTTGATGGCGGTTGATAATATGATTTGCAGCTTCAAGTGCATTACTGTTAGTCTCATCACATGGGGCCAATTCATGAAACTTATCCATAACCCACTCGTGCATCCTTTCATGCTCCTTTAATGTATCTAGAGTACAAGAATACTTTCCCCACAATTTATTTAACCAAGATGTCAAATTGTCCTGCCTCCTCTTAACAATTGCTATAATTGCATCATACTTTCCCTGATTATAAGCACTTGACCCTATCCAATGATCTTTTAATTGAGGGATTTCTCCTTGAGTGAGCATTTTGGCTGTATCTATTGAAATACCAACCAAGTCTTTCAATCTATCATTTTCTCTTAACATTCTCTCATTACTTTCCTTATACATTTCTCTTTCTTTTATCAGTGCCTAGATCTGTGCTTTATTCAATTTTGCAATATCTATCCCAATCTCTGCAGTAACCATAGGATCAGCCTCTCCAACCTTCAGGGTCATAACATGGCCAAATGCCTTCTCTGTATCAATTACCATTGATTTCCTGTGGGGGGGATACAAAGCCCGTATCATCAATGATCCCTCATCAGTATTATACTTAGAACTTGTATACACCTTTATTACCCTTTCCTTATCAAGTTTGCGTGTAACATCACTATCTCTTAAGAAACTATCAAAAACTAATGCAGAGTTCAAATCAAGTCCAGGAAAAATCATAACACCAACATTCTCCAACATTTTCCTCCCCTTTTCAGGAGTCATATTTGTCATTTCATCATCCACACATTTTCTCAATTGACCCAATAACTACTCTTCATTCCCAAAAGTGATAACACCAACATTTTCTCTTATTTCCTTCCAGTTCTGTTTATACAAGAATGCTTTGAACTCTAGAGAATTTATAAACTCATCATCTAAAAAAAATGATTTATATTCCATATGCCTTGAATAAATATCACCAATTTCAATACTCTATTCTCTAATTAGGCAAACATACCTCTGAGTCCTTAACCTAGATACTCTCTCTATTTTGCTCTATGGCACTTTATCCATTGGAGTTTCCTCATCCCCATAAGACAATATTCCCGTATCCTGTAACCCTTGGTTATAGCTTTCAACCACCACCTCTGCTTCCTCTTCATCCAAATTCTTGATCATATCATCAAAAGGATAAGGTACATGCTGATACCTTCCAAAGTTAATCCTTTCTCTGGCTAAATTGATATATCCTTTAGGGTCAAATTTTTTCCTGGGTGGTCCCATTTTCATATTATAATGCAACAATCTATAATGGATTGAATTATATCCCTCCTTAGACAACATAGTGAAATCACCAAAGCATAATGTACTAGGCATAAAAGCCTACTTCCCATAAGAACTGAAAAGCATCACACTGCTGTAATCCATTTGTCTAACAATTTCCAAATATGCAACTTTGTTTGGAACTATCCTTGGTAGAATAGAAGGGGTACCTTCAAATCCATACACTCTGATCATTGTAGCTCCTTCCAAACAATACCAGTCACCCCAATTATGATCAATTGGCCCATTGAAATCTTTTGGCTGAAGAAATCTTTTAGCTGAAGAAATCTTTTAATCTCATCAATCAATGAATAGTTACAAGGATATTTATACAATTTGTACAAAGTTTTCACAAAATATTCCTCAAAGTGGATGAAACTAGAATTAGCAAACCTGCTGTCCCAAATAGCAGTCCACAACTGAACAGGCAATGCTTCACCCTCTTTACCAATTTGAGAAACTCTCATTTTTGGAGGCCATACTCCCAACTCCTATCCAAAATACAACACCAAGTGCATTAATAATGAATAATGTCTGAGATGAACAATAGAAGCTCCATCGTTTATAGCCACCAATCCTGAATCAAGCTCCCTAGAAATGTATGAAGCATAGTCGAATGGCCTAGAGTTGTGATACTGAATATTTGCTGTGATAATCATTGGCACAATTGACATGAGTTCCGGGGCATCCATCCCCAACACTTGACACACTGAGAAATATGTCTACTTCATATAAGGCTCAAACGAATCTACATGATAAGGAGGCCCCTCACTATCTTGCAGAGGTTATGACTTGTTACCTTGTTTAATTCTATGGATAGGCAACCTCCAACCCTTATAGATTGTATCCATTCTTGAAAATTCCTTTCCCAACTCTTCACAACTAATCTCCTCATTGCAAAACCCCTCCAATTTGAAAACTTCCCCTACTGCTTCTTTAGACACATATATCTATGGTTCTCCAGATGGGTCACATATAGCCTTATGTTTTGGATCAGAATTATCTGCAAGCAATTTTACTAATTCTGCATTTACAAAAATATTAGGGCACACCAGTTTCCCTGCTTTCAACCTCCATGGGTTACAGACTAGTTCAAAACAGTTTCTTCTGTGGTAATGGAAACTGAATAATTCATATCCTCTTATGGCAGTCGAGACATCACCTATGAATTTGCACTTGTCATCTAATTTATCAACCTCTGCCCTAAGTTGTGCCGACCTTCTAGCTTCAGGCCCCGAGCTAGGTAGTTGATCGATAAGGTCTTGGTTCAACCTCCTTTCAGTGCCCTCTTGCTCTTTATCAACCTTTTGTTTCTTTCCTTTTGACATACCACTCTCACCAGGATTTCTACCCTTACCCTTTCCAGAACCAGAAGACTCCATTCTCAAGCTTATAAAATGAAAATGTAAAAAACCAAGAAACAATCACTTACATTATTCTACTCGAGCTCCTTGAACTGAAAAACATCTTGGTTCTCTATTCAACATGCCAATTCACCTGCAATCAATTTGGAACTGAAGAATTGATACAAACCTTACTGTTATACCCCGTCGCACCATTAATGAAGCACGAATGAAAACCAATTTGAAATTGGCACTGTCACGTCAAATGTCCTTTCGATGAGAGACTTTCAAATCTGGGGCGAATCCTTTTGCAACATCTATTACACCTCTAGCCAAGACATAATGTCGCTATAACAATTCTGAGTCGGGGAGATGCTACACAGACTTCATTGTGTCATATCAATATGCATTCTTCAAGCCATAGTCGTTGAGACAAAATCACCCTTTCACCGATGAACTCTCATTTCAGCGTATCCACCAAGTTTTCTCACTGAAGAAATAATCCCCACCAATGAAATAATACCTTCGGTAAGATAGTAGACCTTCGGGAAGACTTATATCAAAAAGTTATTCTCCTGGTGATGCATATCTCTATCGGCGTATCTTTTAAATCAGCAAGACCCCAATACTCTCTCCAATAGCTTTTTGAATCCCATTGTATTTAGTTCGGCAAGACAAGAGTCACTTCGCTAAGACCTTCCCCAACGCACATAAGTCTTACCAAGACATTTGCTTGCAAGCCAATCGGTAAGACGAAATGATTTCGTTATGACTTCATGTCGATACCCATTAGTTTAGCTGAAATGACCCCTCCACATGCTAGTCGGCAAGACCAATTGAATTCGCTGTTACACTACAACGACGCCCCAGCATATGCCGATATACCTTTTCTATATGGCAGTCGGAAAGAAAAATACTTCGCTGTAATGTTACCCCGAAATACCTATTTTATAGATGTGAATCTTTTCAGTCACCGAAACAAAAGAAAAGTCTTGCCGATTGTCTGCAACAATAAATGTTAGTTAAAACTATAGGTCGGGGAGACTTTTACTATGTCCTACCGATATGGGACTTTCAATGAAATACGAAGAGCTAGATAGATTCTAATGGGTCACATGACAAAAAATAAGCAAGACAATGCAAAGAGGGGATTTTATACTTATGGTAAGGACTTAATGCTCAAAACTCTTGAATGCAATAGACTATAAAAATCCAAAATTTTACAGTTCTAATAGTGGCTCCGTCTGGGGATGAATGATAGCAAGATCATTGCAAGGATTCAGATTTCTGGGTGAGCAGACCAAACTCAGAGTGATGGAACATGTGAGAATGATGGAAAAGATGGCAATAGAAAAGAATGAGACCCTATACTACTGTACATGGAAAAGTAATTTTGAAAAAAGGAAAATTAGGATTGTCCATGTACTTGCAAATCCTGTTCCTTTTATATCCTAGACTATTGTGCATGGAAAAGAATTTTAAAGAGAATCATCAAGAGTTGTCCATGCACTGGCAACCCTCAATCCTCTGTGTTACCTTAAGAGAAAAAATGTTTCAGAAATTGCCCATGTATAGGCAATTTTTGATCCTCACCAGCCATATTTTGCAAGTAGTATGAGTCTTCGCCTTTCTTTCCAATCACCACAAAAGGCCCTAGCCACAAGGCTTCAAACTTCCCATGTTTTCCCTTCTCCTAGCACCTTGCATTCCACATCAGTACCAGATCACTTTCTCCAAATTTCCTATCCTTTGTTTTTTTGTCAAATAAATATTTCATCTGTGCCTGCAACTTTATATTCTAATTTTGAGCCACTCTCCTTATTTAATCCAGTTCAACTAGCTGCTCCATCCTTTCCTCCATGGGTTTAGGAATATCCAAATCTTCCTGAAGGACAAACTTGTAGACTGGTAACAAGTTCTACAAAGGTATCCTAGCTTGTGCTCCATACACTAACTCAAATGGGGACTTCCCAATTGCCTTTTTCACCATAATTCTATCAGCCCATACAACCAGTCTTAATTTCGCATCCCAAGCCTTCTTGTTGTGACCTAGCATCCTTCTTATAATCTTCAGAAGACACTTATTGCTAGATTCTGCCTATCCATTAACCTATGGATGATAAGGAGCTGCATAAGAAATGACAATACCATATGTGATATAGAAGCCTCTGAAATCATCTGATCTAAAACACATTCCATTGTCAATGATCAGCCTCATTGATGTACCAAATCTAGTAATGACATTATCCACCAAAAACTGTGTCACCACCCTACTTGTAGCTTGTTTAGTTGGAATGGCCTCTACCCATTTGGTAAAATAATCAGTGGCTACCAATATCCACCTATGTCCACCACTTGATTTTTCTTGTATCTCCCCGATGAAATCAATTCCCCATTGATGAAAAGGGGCATCAGCTTGCAAGGGTCAAAGTGGCAAAGCTCCCTGATACTTCAGTTTTCCAAAGAACTTCTGGCAAGCTTCACATTTTCTCACATGTGCAAAACAGTCATTAAAGACCTTTGGCCAATAATATCCTACCCTGAGAATCTTTTGAGTAGTTGTTTTTGCTGAGTAATGTCCTCCACAAACCCCTTCGTGCATTTCACTCAAGACATGTTTAGATTGAAATTCATCCAGACATAACAATAATATGCCATCCCTATTTTTCCAAAATAAATCTCCATCCATAAAAACATATTTAGACGCCTGTAACTTCAGTGTTCTTCTCTGGTTGTCATTCATTCCCTCTGGACACTTCATGTATTTAAGATAATACATGATATCTATATACCACTAAGTATGTTCAATGCTTACAATTACATTTTCTTTTTCTACATTGCAAATCTGATTTGCTTCAATATTGGCCTCTGCCATTAGTTTAGCCAAACCCTGACCTCTGACCAGTTTAGTAATTTGTATCTCCATGTCAAATTCTTGGATTTTTTTGATCCATTTGCATCTTTTACCTGTTACTTCAGACTGTGTCAGAATATCCTTGACTGCTGCATGAGGAACATAAGCAACTACCTTAGCTCCAACAAGATATGGTCTGAAAGCTTTTACAGCTTTCACTAGTGCAAATGCTTGCTTCTCCATTATATCATACTTTAATTCAGATCCCTGTAATGACTTGCTCAAGAAAGAAACAGGCTATTCATGACCATCTTCATTCTTTTGTAGCATAACAGCTGCAACAGTGTGCATTGAAGCAAATAAAAAAAACTGAAAAGGTTTTGAAAAATCAGGGGATTTAAAAATGGGAGCCTCCTTAATAGCTTGTTTAATAGATACAAAAGCGTCCAAAGCCTCTGCAGTCCATTCCATGTTCTATCCTTTTCTCAACATTCTTGCTATGGGTTTAACAATCTCAACAAAGTTAGAGACAAATCTCCTAACAAAATTTATTTGTCCAAAAAATGATTGTATTGCCTTAACATTTTTAGGAATGGGAATTTTATCAATAGCCTCAAACCTTTCGGGATCTATCCTAACCCCTTCCTTTGAAACAATATGTCCCAAAATTTTACCCTTTGTAACTGCAAAATTACACTTCTTGGGGTTTAGGCTAATACCATATTCAAGAGCTTTTATAAATACCTTTTCCAAATGATGAACATGATCTTCATCCTTCTTGGAATAAGCAGTGAGGTCATCTTGATACACCACCATGAGGATATTGATTAAATTAGCAAATGCCACATCCATGGCTCTTTGAAAAGTTGCCCCTACATTAGTGAGACCAAATGGCATTCTCAGATAAAGATACGTTCCCCAAGGAGTTGTGAATGCTGTTTTGTATTGTTTAGATTCTTTAACCTTGACCTGATTATACACTGAAAATCCGTCCATCATAGACAACAATTCGCAGCCTGTCACCTTATGTAATATGGCCTCCATATTTGGCAAAGGATAATTGTCTTTAAGGGATGCTATGTTTAGATTTCTAAAATCTACACATAATCTGATATCTCCATTTTTCTTTCTAATAGGGACCAAATTTGAAACCCACATTGAATGTCTAATAGGCTTAATAATTCCACCATCTCTGAGCTTCACCAATTCCTCCTGCATTTTAGGCTCCAGAGTTGGATTTATAGGTCTTTGTTTTTGTCTAAATGGTTTAGCATCTGTTTTCAATGGTATTTCATGCTGAAACAAGTCTTCTCTATACACCTTTAGATCCTTATAAGACCAAGCAAATACATGTTTATACTTTCTCAACAAATCAATCAACATTTTTCTAATTGCAGGACTTATCTTTTTACCAATGTACACCTTTTTTGGTGCCATCTCAGTTTCCAAATTAATTTCTTCAACATCATCCTTTCCAACTAGTGTTTGCTTCATTAAAGACCGATCATTTCCATCATATACCCTCTCAAGTGCCACCAACCCTTTAGGTAGTTTATTTGTCTTAAGCTGCAAAATCTCCTTCCCAAATACTGTTTCTTTTCCATTGACTCCCTCAACCAAGGAATTGAAGTCGATCTCTTGGGCTTCATACTGATCTATACAATGACGGAATTTCAAAAGATCAGTGTCATCATTAAAAACTTGCGAGCTATATACATTATCAGGCACAATAGGCCTTGTCTTGAGTTCAATTTGTGACAATCTAGCCAACATAATATCATCTCTCTTCAATGCTATGTTAGCTAGAAAATCTGCCATTATATTCTTTGACCTATCTATCCACTCAATTGAGAAGGCGTCAAACAACTCAATTGTATCCCACACAACATTTCTATATTGCTTTAGTCTTTTGTTTTTTGCTGCATACTTTCACCTAATTTGCGAGATAACTAACTATGAATCTCCTAGAACAGCTAGTAACTTGATTTTATGCTTCACTGCTATATTTATCCCAGTTAATAGAGCTTCATATTCCGCCACATTATTTGTACATTCAAAGGTTAACATGAATAAATACTTAAATGTAATACCTTCAGGTGAAACAAACACTATCCCCACTCCATTGCCTTCTTGGCTACAAGCTCCATCAAAATACATTTTCCACACACTATTGTGGTTCTGTGTAGCATGCTTTTCAATAGGGTCACTATTAGTCAGTTCTGGTTGTGCTGGTTCTATATTGAAACTCCCAAGATCAACATCACAAAAATAGTTGATTTGGTCTTGTGGCACATAGTCAATAAGTTGATTCATCCTCGATTCCCTGTACAACTTCACCTCTTGGCCATTTACCGAAATTGTTGCATACGATAGATCAAACTAGACATTTCCACCAATAGTTGTTGTCCACCATCTTGAAAAAAGCATACTGAATTGGGGAGGGGTGTCTATCACTATTATATCAATATTATAAGCTACTTGAGGATAAGCAGCTAACTTGACTTCTACATCTTTCATTATACCCACCACAGGAATAGGTCGGTTGTCCATTGCATAACATTTTCCTTCATATGTATCCACCCACATGCCTAGTTGTTTCATCACTCCTACTGGCATAATATTCATGGCAGCACCAGAATCTATCATGCAATTCCTCAATAATTTGTTATTTATGAGTAATGTAATAAAGAAAGGATCAACTTGTGGTGGACTTGTCAATACATTACTCAAGCAAATTTATGGGATGTTTACTTTATCCTGCTTATTTTTAGCAGTCATTTTATTTTAAGAACTTACATGTTTTTCACCTTCATTTGTTATCAATTGCACTGCACTATCCCTGTACTCTTTAATTTTCACCATTTCAAGAAGTGGGACAGACATCTTTACCTGAGACAAGGCTTGAGTGAAATCAAAAGAAGAACCTTCTGCCTTAGTCACTTTCCTTTGTTGTGATGTTTCTCCTTTATTCTCTTCTTTTTCTCTTCTACTTGATAGATCTGTCTTTTGAATTTCTTTGGGTAATTCTTTTACCGAATCCTTTTGGATAGGATTTTGTTTGCTTTCTTCTCATTGTTTGTTTTCAGTCCTCTTTGAAACTCCTTGTACAACTTTCTAATCTTTCATAAAGATACCCCTAGGGACATCTTCCTTCTCATTTACTGTCCTATTTCTCAACCAGTACTTATTCTTTGCTTCTTCAACTACAGCAATAGTTAATCTCTCTATTTCCTCATCAGTAAGTCTCCTCACATTACTGTGAGTGGGAACCTCAACAGGTTGTGGTTCTACATAATCATCCTCCGAGTCAAAAAAGATATGCTGCTCAGCCATATGGACTTTGTACCTTTGTTCTGCAACATCATATTCATAACCTCCTTCCTCTGAAGATGAGTATCTCTCCTCAACATGGTGAAGAGCATTTGAAGTTAAGTAGATCTTGTGATCTTCTCCACCATCTCCCATTAAAACTCCCTCCTCTTGCATCCTCTGGGCTACAACACAATACTCAAGGGAATGTGGTTTATCACAAGCTTCACAAAAATAATTGTTATTCACCATATATGTTCCCTTCTTTCTCAATGGATCAGGAGTATTCTTGTCTCTAGGACTATCTGTCATAGGTTTTCCATCTTTCCAGTTTGTTATAAGGCATATCATATAGCCTAGGCCTATCCTTCCTATATGTGTTCTCCTGCTTATATTGATAATTATTGTTTTGTTGAAGAGCTCGAGGGTTGTCTCTCTTATTCATTATTCTAGCATCCTTTTTGTTGTTCTCAATGGTTAATGCTATCTTTTGTGCTTCAGCTAAGTTCCTTGGGAACCTGTTTCTCAATTCATACCCTGTTTTAGGGTTGAATGCATTCAGGTAAACACTTAATGCTACGAAGTCTGGTAACTTTGATCCGAGAGGTACTCTATTCTATAGTTTATTGAATCTTCTGTTAAAATCAAAGATTGAATCATTCTAACCCTTCTGAATTTGCATTAGTTCATGGAGAGCAGCGTCTAGTGCACTTAGATTCCCAAATTGTTCAAGAAATTGATCTTGAAATATCTAGAAAGAATAAATAAAAGCTGTTGCCAGGCTATTAAACCAATCCCTAGCTTCCTCAATAAGGGACATCATGAATAACCTCATATGCAAATCTTCATAAGGTACATCCAAATCTTGAATAAAAGCATTGAAACTCCTTAAATGATCCTCGGCAGTGATTGCATTACTCCCAGTGAATTTAGGAACCAAATTTCTCCAAGAACCATCCATAAGATAAGGGTACAATTGAAACCCTGCCAAATCAAATTGCCTGATCATAGTAGTATACTGATACTGGTACATAGGGTTATTATAATGTAGATTTCACTATGGCACATGATGCTGACCAGGAGGTGGATAATTATTTGTATGTTGTGTGGGGATATGCGGTGGATGATTTGGCTGTATATATTGATTCCCAATTTGATGGTGAGGGATCCTTGGTGGTTCAGAATACCTAGCACCATGATTACTCTGTTTATGGGGTGGTAGATACTTTGGGGGAAAACCAGGTGTGTGAGGAATGTTCTGAGCTTTCTGCAGTTTGAATTCTCTTATTGCTTGAATCATTTGGGCCTTTTCTTGCTCTTCCCTCTCCTTTTTCTGAAATTCAAACTGTGCTTTAACTTCATCATAAGTTAAATATTAATAATCTTCTTAATGAATTTCTTGATTGGTAAGTCCATTCTGATTACCCTGCATTTTTTGGTTGTATTCATATTGAATTATGAGTCTTTCAAATTCGAGTCCAGCTTCAAATTCGACTTGATTATGAGGGTTATAAAAAGGATTTTTTTGATCTTCCAAGGTACAAGGCTCTTCAATTGAACTATCTTTACATGTGTCAAAACAATTCTCACCATAAGGTATTGATGATTTGTCTTTGTTTGTCAAGAACATGTCCTCATATTTCCCTTTACCCTTGTCAACCTTATCATCTTTATGCATCCACTTACTATTGCCAGGAGGAGCTCCAAAATGACCCCCCCTAAATTGAGATCTTCTTCCATTCATATTGCAATGTTCAAATTAGAGTCGCCACTCACTTTCTTTTTTTTTCTTTTGAAAGTGAGAAAAATGTTGTTACTTATTATTCCCAGCGGAGTCTGTGTATAGGACTTCTGAATCTATGATTAAGGCGTAGATTCTTTGTTGTTCCCTAGTAGAGTCGCTAATTTGTTAGCTCTCAAAAACACAGGTTTGAACCATGAAAGGTTGCCAAGCTTTCACAATGCTTTAGGGTAACAGAACAAGGTTTGAAACAATTAAACCTTCTACTCTTTAGGTGCTGCTAGACCTAGGCGGGTGTACCTAACTAAATTAAGCAGATTTGACTTTTGATCTTTTCCTATTGCCCTAATTTGTCCAAGATGGCAATTTGAAATGGACAAAATAAAACAAAACTGGTACAAATTGCACATCAATATTCAAAACTAAGCCCTAATACGCTCAGTTAACAGATGCAAAAAATAAGTGAAACTGAAGAATGAAAACGAAAAGACCAGTGCCTTATAGGGTTCATGGAGTCAAGAGAAATCTGAAATGAGTTTATTTGTTTTGGCAGACATTCAAGTTATTTAGCATTTTATTTGGATTTTAGCTTGTGGGTAAGTGCAAGAAGTTGGGTCCACGAAGATGGGAAGTTTCGGCCAAAAAAAAAAATCTCGTAGAAAACGCATACGCGTTATTAAAAAACGCGTATGCGTTATGCATTGGGTACCTAATCCTAAAAAAATGCGTACGCGTTATAAAACGCGTACGTGTTATAAAATGCATATGCGTTTTTGAGTGCATACAAATAATTTATTTTAAAAAAAATGTTTTTTAGAAACGCGTACGCGTATCAAAACGCGTACGCGTTTGTCTTTTCAAAACGCGTACACGTTTCTAAAAAGCATTTTTTTAAAAAAATAATCAAACAAATGAAGAGCGCATATGCGTTTTGTAACGCGTACGCGTTTTTAAAAACGCATACGCGTTTTTAAAAATGCATACGCGTTATTAAAAACTTGAATCTCCAGCCCACTTGCAGCCTTGGTTTTAGGCTCGGGAAAGGCTTGGCAATCCGAGCCTTAGCCTTTGACCTGCAACTAAAAAACTAAGGCAAATTGAAGAAGAATGTCCATCTTTGACAATATGGTTGATGGAATTTTTTTCTAAATCAATCTATAAAATTAAAACCCATTACAGAACACGATTTCTAGTTTCCAAATATATAATTTTTATTAATATTGGATTATATTTGATATTTTTAAATTAATTTCAAAGCAAACTAGTCCTTAATTTCAATACAAATTTTTCACAAAATATTCCTCAAAGTGGATGAAACTAGAATTAGCACACCTGTTGTCCCAAATAGCAGTCCACAACTGAATAGGCAATGCTTCACCCTCTTTACCAATTTGAGAAACTCTCATTTCTGGAGGCCATACTCCCAACTCCTATCCAAAATATAGCACCAAGTGCATTAATAATGAATAATGTCTGAGATGAACAATAGAAGCTCCATCCTTTATAGCCACCAATCCTTAATCAAGCTCCCTAGAAATGTATGAAGCATAGTCGAATGGCCTGGAGTTGTGATACTGAATATCTGCTGTGATAATCATTGGCACAATTAACATGAGTTCTGGGGCATCCATCCCAACACTTGACACACTGAGAAATATGTGTACTTCATATAAGGCTCAAACAAATCTACATGATAAGGAGGCCCCTCACTATCTTGCAGAGGTTCTGACTTGTTACCCTATTTAATTCTATGGATAGGCAACCTCCAACCCTTATAGATTGTATCCATTCTTGAAAATTCCTTTTCCAACTCTTCATAATTGATCTCCTCATTGTAAAACCCTTCCAATTTGAAAACCTCACCTATTGCTTCTTTAGACACATATATTTGTGGTTCTCCAGATGGGTCACATATAGCCTTATGTTTTGGATCATAATTATCTGCAATCAATTTTACTAATTCTACATTTACAAAAATATTCGGGCACACCAGTTTCCCTACATTCAACCTCCATGGGTTACAGACTGGTTCAAAATAATTTCTTCTATGGTAACGGAAACTGAATAATTCATATCCTCTTATGGTAGTCGAGACATCACCTATGAATTTGCACTTGTCATCTAATTTATCAACCTCTGCCCTAAGTTGTGCTGACCTTCTAGCTTTAGGCCCCGAGCTAGGTAGTTGATCGATAAGGTCTTGGTTCAACCTCCTTTCAGTCCCCTCTTGCTCTGTATCAACCTTTTGTTTCTTTCCTTTTGACATACCACTCTCACCAGGCTTTCTACCCTTACCCTTTCCAGAACCAGAAGAATCCATTCTCAAGCTTATAGAATGAAAATGTAAGAAACCAAGAAACAATCACTTATAGTATTCTGCTCGAGCTCCTTGAACTGAAAAACGTCTCGGTTCTCTATTCAACATGCCAATTCACCTTTAATCAATTTGGAACTGAAGAATTGATACAAACCTTACTGTTATACCCCGTCATGTCATTAATGAAGCATGAATGAAAACCAATTTGAAATTGGCACTGTCGCGTCAAATGTCCTTTCGATGAGAGACTTTCAAATTTGGGGCGAATCCTTTTGCAACGTCTATTACACCTCTTGCCAAGACATAATGTTGTCTTATCGACACTTGGGATCCAAAAAATGATGACTGTCACTCCCTTTTTTATGTCGCTATAACAATTCCGAGTCGGGGAGATGCTACACAGACTTCATTGTGTTATATCAATATGCATTCTTCAAGCCATAGTCACTGAGACAAAATCACCCTTTCACCGATGAACTCTCATTTCGGCGTATCCACCAAGTTTTCTCACCGAAGAAATAATCCCCACCAATGAAATAATACCTTCAGTAAGACAGTAAACCTTCGGGAAGACTTATATCGAAAAGTTATTCTCCTGGCGATGCATATCTCTATCGACATATCTTTTAAATCGGCAAGACCCCAATACTCTCTCCAATATTTTCTCGAATCCCCTTGTATTTAGTTTAGCAAGACAAGAGTCACTTTGCTAAGACCTTCCCCAACGCACATAAGTCTTACTGAGACATTTGCTTGCAAGCCAATCGGTAAGACGAAATGATTTCGTTATGACTTCATGCCAATACCCATCAGTTTAGCTGAAATCACCCATCCACATGCTAGTCGGCAAGACCAATTGAATTCACTATGACACTACAACGATGCCCTAGCATATGCCGATATACCTTTTCTATATGCTGGTCAGCAAGAAAAATACTTCGCTGTAATGTTACCCCAAAATACCTATTTTGCAGATGTGAATCTTTTCAGTTGCTGAAACAAAAGAAAAGTCTTGCCGATTGTCTGCAACAATACATGTTAGTTAAAAATATAGGTCAAGGAGACTTTTACTATGTCCTGCCGATATGGGACTTTCAATGAAATACGAAGAGCTAGACAGATTCTAATGGGTCACATGACAAAAAATAAGAAAGACAATGCAAAGAGGGGATTTTATACTTATGATAAGGACTTAATGCTAGAAACTCTTGAATGCAATAGACTGTTAAAAATCCAAAATTTAATAGTTCTAACAATGTCCAGAATTGGTGGTCCTCGTTGGTCATGATCGATGAGTTGAGAGTATACTAAGGTGATTTTATGGGTTGATTGCTTTGACTCAGTAGGTGAGGCACTAATCATTAGTAGGGAGGAGTCCTCATAGAGCATGGGAAGGCATGCTATGGTATTATCATTGTCACTCTGTCGCAAACATTACTTTCATCAAAAGTGAAGTTATCAAGGGGAATACCTAGGCATACGGGTGGTTTAAGGGTAGTTTCCGACACATGAGGAGAGTTCGTGACTTCCCTACTGGGAGTACCTTTGCCACATATGGCTATACTTGAGGGAGTACATCCAAGGCCAGGTTCTATATTCTTCTGTCTATAATGATGGGCTCTAGGCGTCCATCACTATTCATTCCAAAGATTTCAATTCTATTGTAGCCCATGCCAAGCATTATTTGTAGCCCTCTATTGGCTTCATCCATAGGTAATGTGGGTGTGGGTTCTACATCATGGTATATTATGCTTGAAATATCCTCCTCACCAAAAATTTCCCAACTTAGGTCTCCCCAATGGCGAAATCTAGAGGGGTCCTCCCTCAAGGTGTGGATGGGTGTTTTAGTTGGTCGAGGTTGCCATTGTGACCTAGGAGATTGTGGTAACTCTCCTACAACAAATGCACACTTCTTCATTCTATAGTCACTGCATCCATTGTCCTGGATCATTATTTTGATTTCAGATATATTAGGGATGGTGGGTGTCTCTATCGCAGAAGTGGAGGCAAGGGTGGAGGGGTCGATGTATGAAGTGGATGGGCCTTCATCATTTTTCAGCACTTGGGGGATTTTATAAAACTTGGCTTCCAAGTTTTTGCAATAGGTGAATGGTTTGGGATCCCCATGTATAGTGACCTCCTTGTTCTGGTACAAGAATCTTATGCATTAATGATATGTTGAGGCCACTGCTTTCATTCTGTGGATCCATGGATGACCAAGGAGGATGTTATATGGTAATTTGAGATCAAGGACCTGACAGGTAGTCTCCATGGTTGTTGGTCCCACTTGGATGGGGATTTTAATAGTGCCTTGAAACACTCTTTCTTGATCATCATATGCCCTTATTATGATGCTCTTGTTCTTGTTAATGGAATCCTTGGTGAATCCAAAGTTCTTTATAAGTTTGAGAGAGAAAATATTAAGGCTTACACCTCCATCCACCAGGATCCTTTTAACTTTCTTTTTATGGACGAAAACTTATAGGTGAAGTGCGTGGTTATGAGATGGCTGTGGGGGGAATCCTGATCAGAGAATGTTAGGAGATTCTAGGTGATGATGTTTCCAACCATAGCTTGAAACTGATATGTGTCAAGGGTGGCGGAGATGGTGGATGTTCCTAATGCTTCATCAAGAATTTTCCTATGGGCAGTGGAAATTTTTAATAGCTCCATGATGGAGATGTGTGCAGGGGTTTTCTTTAGCTGGTCAATGAAATTGTAGTCATAGCGAATGACTTTCGTATTTAAAGATGGGGTCTTAGATGATGCCCCTGCAATGGTGATCTTCCCTCCATGTGTGGTGACTGCACAGTTAGTGTTGGCACCCTTGACAATAATGACCATGACCATTTCATTGACACATGCTACTATTTCCTCATATAATAGGTTATCACTAGCATATTTTTGCTTTCCTTTGTTGTTCCCCTGATTATTTTATTTATTGTGGTTTGGCATCAGATTTGTGTATATTTTTAGATCTTGATTATCGGCTAGTTGCTTGACATTGATGATCTTTTCCTCGATGAGGTCTTGGATGATATTCTTTAGCCTCATGCAATTTGGGGTGGTATGTCCTTTGATATTGTGAAAGTCACAAAGGAGTTTTTCATTATACCATGGCAGTTTGGTCGTGGGTTTCATGTATTGCTCAAAGTTAGAGACTTTGATAAGGTTTTCCTTGACCAATTTTTTCATTATGGATTCAATTGATTCTCCTAGAGCCATGAACTTCCACTTGGGAGGGTTTTTGCCTTGGGGAGGTGGTCCTCCTTGATTGCCCAAGCTATTGATTTGGTTGGTGGGAAATGGTTGTTTTTGTGGTACTACTTCACTAGTTTGTACACTATTACGATTATGATTTTGTGTCTACTGATAAGTTTGGATGTTTGATTTGGGAGCATTTATGACCAGTTTAGCATCGACCACGCCGTCATTTGTGATATTTTTATTCCTTGATCACGTTCGAGGTTTATCATTATTGGACAGGTGGTTATCCTATGGTGGAGTAAATGTCAATGTGCCTCCCCATGCAATAAGGGCTCTTTCGATGTTGAGCGCCTTTAGAATCAATTGATCATAGGTTGTGATGCATTGCATTTTTAAGTAGAATGCCAAGTTGTCATCTAGATTAGATATGATGGTACAAACTTGTTGTTCTTCTGGAATGGTCCACTTGGTTTGGTTGTCCTTGGATCCCCATCTTTGTAAGAAGGTCATGAATAACTCTCCTTTTACTTGTTTGAGTGTTGATAGTTCTTCCAAACTAACATCTGCAACCATGTTGAAAGCATAATTCTTGAGGAAAGCTTCCACAATTTTTTGACATGTTTTAATTCTTGTGGGTAGACGAGAAAACCATTCCATGGCTAGACCAGTTAGACTTCGAGGGAAGAGTCACATTAGATATGTGTCATCATATGCAACCTCCATGCAATGCACTTGAAATTCCCTCACATGGTTTTTAGGGTTAGTCGTTCCATTATACTTGTCAAATTTGGGGATCTCAAATCCCTTTGGGAACGGTACCATTGTGAGACTTCTATCAAATGGATAAGGGCACAAGTTGCCTAGTGTTCTGGTTGTTTTTTCTGCTTGGAGGTCCAACACCTACTGTGAGAGCAGTTTGATTTATGTTGCAACATCGTTGTGCATATCGGGAGGTGGAATGAATGTGTTTTGAGGTGTTTGGGGTGTTTGATTGGTGAGAGGGTTACTGGTGGGAGTTTTCTACAAGCTTTACTATGCATTCAAGGCTTGCTGGTATGCCTACACTTGCATCAACAACGCTGCTTGTTTATCCTGTTGTTGTTGTTCCAACAATTCTTGTTGTTGGTCCATCTATTTTTGTTCCCATAAATCTTGTTTTTGGTCAAGTTGCTTTTGTGCTAACAAAGATTGTTGTTGGTCAATTTTTTGTTGTGCCAACAAAGCTTGTTGTTGGTCAAGTTGTTGTTGCGCAAATAACGCTTGTTGTTTGGCTTATTGTTGTGCCTGAAAGTCTTGTGGGGCTTCTTGGTATGCTTGTTGATGGATTGCTTGCAGTTGTGCTCGGTATTGTGCTTGCGCTTGTTGTTGGGCTTGAGCTTGAGCTTGCGCTTTTTGGGCTTCTTGCGTAGCTTTTGTGGCTTGTTGGGCTTGTGCAACTTGTGCGGCTTGTTGGGCAGCTAGTTGTGCTTGTGCTTGCTGAGTAGCCTACTGTGCAACTTGTTGTTTTTATTTTAGTACCCTTTGTTGATTGGATTTTTGGATGGTTTGGATTAGGGTGGTGAATGAATTTGTAACGTTAGCTTTTGGTGGGATAGGTGGTGGATTGGGAATGATGCCAACCATTGTGACGGGAAAAAGGGTTGTGGTGGTGGTCGGGGTTTCGGTTGTTGGAGGTGTGGTTGATATGTTCGGTCCTTGAGAAGGTATGTTTTGAGAGATTTGAGGACTAACTAGTGTATTGACTATTGTGGCTTGAATGGTTGCCACTTGCTGTTGTGATCTTGCCAAGAAAAAGAGAGGATTCGATGTGATGTTTGGATTACCCAGATTTGAGAAACTATCAATGGGTAGGGGAGGAAAACCCAATCCAAGAGGTGATGTGGATGTTAATGAAAATGGAGAAAGATATGATATTCTACCTTGGAATGAAAATGGGTCGGTGACTCCTATTGTCCCAAACAAACCACCTTCTCCTTGCAGTAGAGAAGTTTGTATGTTTGACTGATAGGCCAGTGTAGCATGAAATGAGGATGAATTGGTGGGATTATGGAAGGTGAGTGGGATGTATGGGTGTGATGGATTTATCAGGAAAAAGTTATTCAGTGTGGTGCTGACAACTACCTCTTTGTTGTTTACAAGGCGATGATTTTGTAACTCACGAAACATTGCACTTCCCTTGTTTACAATTGGTGAGATTGGTGTGATTGTCGATTGTGTTTAGGGAGTTTCTTGGGTGATATTCAGAGTTGACATTGGGGATGTGTTTGTAAGAGGCATGTCAATACTAGTGCCTACGTCAAATTCATAAGGGAATTGGACCCCTCCTTCTGCTAACATGTGAGTATTTAAACATGGCATTGACAATTTTATGATTCTCTGCATTTTGAACCATTTCTATCATTTTTTATTGTGTCATCCCCAAGTCCTCGTTTGTGATGTCCTCTTCATAGCTTTCCTCTTGAGGATTTTGTGATGGTAGAGAAGAGCTACTTGGGGGATTGCTTGATCCCGCAAGGTTTACTTCAATGGTTACTTGACCCAAGTCACTGAAAGTTGATATTTCATTGGTGTTTTCCATGTTCCTCTTGTGTTGTGATCTTGATTTTTAGGCCCAAAAGAGGAGAACTAGGAAAATTGAAGGATCAAAAGGGGTGGTAATGATGAGATAAACGGATGAGGTGAATGAGTGAAACCTTTGAAGAAATTTTTATGGGTTATGCTAAACTTTAGGGATTGGATTGATTGTGACCATTTGACTAGGTGTATTAAGTCAAACAAGATTGTGGTGAAGCTTGTAAACCCTAGGAAGTTGTGTTATCCTAGGGACAACTTGCACAAGATAATGGATTGGTTAAGTGTGTCAAGCCAACCAAGGTGATCATAAACTAGTAAACCTCAGGAAGTCGCGTTATCCTAGAGATAGATTTTTTCAAGAGATTTGTCTATTTGGCTAGGTGTGTTAAGCCAAGATAGAGTGATGATGATTTAGCCTTTAAGTTTAGCATGAATGATTTTTCTAAAGTTCCCAAAAAAAATTTGATGGGATGAGATTTTATTGATGGAGAGATGGAGGAGAGTGAAGACTTTGATCCTAGACCTTGACCTAGACACGACTCTTTTTTACAAAACCTTGGTATTGAATAACATGCTACACTTCCTATGTGAGGAAAGAAAATATTTCAAAAATCTTAGGATTCTGTTGATAGTAGAATGCATACAAATTTGGGTTGTTTCTTGAAGCCTTCTTATAGAAGTTGTACACTAATCTTTCTTTGACTTCAAGGAGCATTTCAAGATGTTGTTCGTGCGCTTTTAGACTTATCCTTTTGAATCTTGGTTTTGGGGTTTTGATCTTTCAGGAAATCATTTGAGGTAACACATATGAGGTCCAATTTGTCTTTTATCTTTCCTTAGTGAATTATTTTTACCAAAAGCACTTGCTTGATTATGTTTCAAACTGCATGTCTAATGTCCCACTTTCTTTTTCATCCCACAAGGTCCATTATGTTGAAATCAAGGAAATTAGGGAAAAAATTTCCTAGGTTGACCTTAGTGAAAAAAATGATGATAAAATCCAAGCACTTCGAAACCTCTAAGGATATGATCCCTAGGGAAAGCAAGAGTACTAGAATTCGTCAAGGATATTTGTTTCCTCCAAGGGGTTTGAAATTTGAGGCTCTTTGTGAATGTTTGTTTTTCAATTGTTTTGAGAACCAAACAATGTATTTTTCATTTCCAAGCACATGTACAACCCTAGGATGAAGAGACAATATTTTGTTGGGTTCCCACTTGGATGAATCTAGCTACGCATATTCTGTATGGATGACTAGATGCTTGACCACACAAGCTCCCCCTTAGAGTGCACACACTTCTCGGGTCAGCTAAGCATTAGTACCCATGAATCTCCTATGCAATACTTTTCATCTCTACAACAAAACCGAATGTATAACATGGGGCAGCTTCAAAGGGCATGACCTTTTGCAACAACAAAATAGATAAGGATTTGGCCTTCCAAACAAGGGTTTTAATTTAGACTTTCCATTCATGGAGGTTGACCCATGCGGCGAGAGACCATTGTTTCCCTTCTCGTTGGAGCAAACTGCATGATACTGGCTTTTGTTCCAGTACCCACTTTTATATCCTGGCTAGAAATACACTTGGATTTAGTGTGTTACCAATTGGGTCATTCCCTTTGGTGAGTACATTTTCCCACAAGGTAGGCCCTCTAAGATAAAAAAAGTGAATAAACATATTCATAGTTCGATCAAACTTCGTTTATAAACAAAGGGACAACACTCGCAATAGGTTTACCCACACTTGCAAGATGTTTTGTTCAATTTTAGATCCCCAAATCAAAGTGTGAAGGCAATCTTTTTGACAACTTAATATCACAAAAATACTTTTGATTCTCAAGATCGTCGTGAAGTGCGAGAGAAGCACATATGCCTTTTAAATGATATTAATTTGTGAAAAAGAGTGCAAAACATGAAAAACACTTGTTCAGTTTAAAGCACCAAAATGAGATGTGAAAGTTGCCTTGTTCAATTTTAAGAACCCAAATTGAAATTTAGGGAGTTTCTAAGTTCAATTTTAACCAAAAAGATCAAGTAAAATGGTTAATTTTAAACCCAAAAATAAAGGTGAGTTGGTTTAAAATAGAAAATGAGAGTAGAAATTAGATGCTCTAAGCATTTAAAAATGCTTTGTGAATTTCAAGTTTCAAATTCTCAATCTCCTCTTTCACTCCAATCTTGCTTCTCCTTTGCTCGATTCCAATTCTTAATTCCAATGTCAACCTTTAACACATATAAGAAACACAAAAATTAGTGGAAATAAGATGATTGATATGAGACAATAATTAATAGTGAAAAAACATTAAATAATAAAGAGAAAAACTACCATGTGTCTGTCCTTTGAATACCATTTTTGAGAAATCACAAAATTTTTGGAAAAGACCATTCGTAAAGCATGTTGGTTATTTGTGCATGATATGGTGATTGTGTCCTAAATAAAAGACATGCAATTTCAATATTGAGATCAAGACATGATTTTAATATTAACCCCCTCCTTTCAGCAGGAAAACAAAAGAAGATCCCATTTGAATCAAACCTTTCCAATAAATTTAGATATGCAACATTTAAATGAAAATTTCCCACCCCCAAAGAGTAATTAATGTCTTGAATAAACAATATTCATGACTTGCTACCACAAACCAATGCATGTCAACAGTTTGATTTAAATATTAAAACCAACCCATATTTTCAAACATAAATGATTTGTCTAAGAACATCAGACGTGTCCTATCACCATGCGTACATGTCTTCCCACTAGAATGATTACAAAATTTCTTTTCCAGTTGCGACCCTTTCAAATTTTATTGGACAAGGCCTTCCATGTAATTGATATCTTTCTAGTGGAATATAAGATGAATTTGTTCCAAAAGGAAAAGCTGATAGAGGAACCACAAATGCATTCAGAGAGAAATAAATTGTATCTCAACAAAGGGAAACATAGGCAGGGGATGGTCTTCAGATTCAAAGAAATTTAATTCAAACATACTGACCTCCAAAATTGTAATAAATAATACAGAGAATAAAGTCATAGAAAGGCTTGTTCATATTATGATTTGATATCTTTAGATCAATTGTTTTAAAAGGAAAACCTGATAGAGGAACCACAAACGCATTCAAAGAGAAATAAACTGTATCTTAGCAAAGGAAAAGATAAGTAGGGGATGGTCTTCAAGGTAAGGAAAAGGAACTGAGAGACATAAGGCAATGACTAGATTGATAAATGCGACATAAATTCTTTCAAGATAATGTACTTGGAGAGTGTAAAGTCAACAACCATAAAGAAGATGCTTTCAATTCAATGCATTTATAAAAGAAACCAACCATTAAAAGGAACTTCCAAACTAATGTCATTTATAAGTGAAAAGAAATTGTGCCCAAAGGTATTAAATAATCTTTCAAAC